>JAZBGY010000585.1:0-51279 GCA_037414755.1 Lydus trimaculatus | reverse complement strand
TACTATAATTTTTTTGAGATAGTTTGATTAATACATTTCGTAAAAACATTGTACCCCATTTAACTCCCATTATTCGGACCATGGTAAGGTTGCAAAAATTAAACATAGCCTATGTCACCCGGCGACTTTTGCTGAATTTAATGATGTAAGTTTCATCTCAATCGGTCCAGTAGTTTTTAAGATTACCCTCAACCAAGGAATTAATTTTACCGCTTTATATATTAGTATAGATAACCGGCAAAATGGCGGCCTTCAATTTTAGCTTGTTGGCGCAGGTTGAAGCGTATTCTCCCTACCTCCATATCTCTGTGTAAATATAAAACTAAATGTCAGGGAAATAAAAATTTGATGGAGTGGATTAGGCATAGGATTAGGCCTCGAGGCTACACCATTATAAAAAAAGCACCTATTGCTTTATCTCATAGGTGATATAGAAAAAGCATACAACTGTTGTGCTATTTGCCAAATTTTATATTGAATAAGACGTGGGCCAAAATAAACGAAATACGGTCCCGGATACCGGCAAAAATTCAAGGTTATGTAACAGCGATTCGTATTTTATATTTAATGTTATTGTTATCTCTCTAAATATAAAATAATACTTCTGATAAGCGATATATACAAATTGAATACGTTAAAATTTAAATTTAAAATAAATTACATAAAATTAGCCATTAGCCATACATAACATTTACAAAAAAACAATTACATTATTCAACAATAAACAATAATTTTCAATAATAATTATTGAATATAAGCAAATTTAATAAAATTACCTTGTTTAATATTAGACTCAATTCACTAATATTGTTGTTATCAAATAAATGATAATAAAAAATGTGCACTTATTAAAATCTTCCTGTGTGTTATACAACCAGATATACAATCTAGGGAGTTTTACGACTTATTGTTGGGGAACTTTTGATTCGTTCAGTTTATTACAGTGATTTTTCCTTTGGGCAGATGGTGGAATGAGCGATTTACCGGTTTAATTGTGTGCTGTATTTTTGTTTAAAATTATTTAATAAAATTAATATCCAGGTAAATAATTGTAATTTATTCACATTAATTTTTCAATATATTTCAACAAATATTTAGAAATTTTTATTGTATTAGTGACGTTTATTTCCAAATTTGTACATTTAACCATAGCCCAAATGTCAGTTGTGTCGTTATGGCCGTCTTTTGAATTAGAAAAATAATTCGAAAATGTTGACTTAATTCCATCGAATTTTCTAATTAATCCCGATAATTATCGATATTTATTGAAAATTACGAAGTTTTAAGTAGATTTTTTGTAAAAATTGGGGGAAAAATCGAATAAAATAACGGTACATTTTTTTTTTTAGTATTATTTCAGAGGAAAAAACCGGTAGGAATTCATCAATTTTCGCCTGCAGTGATAAATGTTTCATCAATTTCTAACATTTATTGTTGTTGTTCTAAATTTCTAGCCGAAAATTGTTGGAAATTTGAATAATTTCTTAACAATTTCCATTTTAAGAAACTGGGATTTTGTGTTGATATTTTTCATTTCAAATTCTTATTTAGAAATCTTCTCCGATTTATTTTGTAAGGCAAATTAGATAGAAACGTGTCTTATAAGTCATTTTTATCAAAACATGAATAAAAACTATAAGCGATGTGATTTCTTCTTCCTTTAAAGTTAAAATACATTAAATGACACCTATTTCCGGTTCATCTACAGTAGGTGCCCGTTTAACCGGCTACTATGTTACCTAGCATTTATTGGATAAGCGAAAAGGTCGGAGCAACATTTAATCTTTATGCATGGTACGTTTAAAAATTCAAAGATGTTTAAATCAGAGATAAATTTCGTTTTTTCATTAGAAAAATGTTGGATAACCTGAAAGTCGGTTAAGCAAGCCTCTACTGTATACATAAAACAGAGACATTGACCTATAAGGAGCCCTATAAAATTTATAACAAACAAATTGTTGGGTTGGTAAGACTTATACTGTATTATTATTTATGAGATTGTGTATTTTTCAATAATAATACGTGTGATTTGTTTGTATGCCAACATTTCATTTGAAATAATAAAGATTTGTTCAGGACCGGATTGAACTTTGTCATCTTCACATTTTTAAAATCTACACACCTCATATACAGGCTGAAACATTTCATCTAGGAACATAGAAGAACTACAAGTAATAGAGCAGTCTTGAGGGTGGATAATTTCATAAATATTCGACCAGCTATCTCTTTTTAAACCAGACGAAATATATAAAACTGTCTTGATTCTTATAGTTTCTTCTATGTTCCTAGATGAATTATCTCAAGCTGTATAACCTGTCTTTTTCAGTTTATTGTTTGCTGTTACCAAATCTGGAATAACTTCCATCCATCTTAATATTCTAGTTTGTTGTTTTCTATTGGTAGGAATTTCAATTATTGATTCAGGTTCCTTTAATGATTCACATTACACTTAAGTTGAGTTTAAGTGGAGGTAAACAACCGATAGAAAATCTTGCAAAAGAATTGTTATGAAAAAACAATTTAGCAATTTTCCGTAGAGCCTAGTTCAGCTTGTCTTTAAAATGTAGACTTAAACTCCACTAAGGTCGGTTTAAGAATCAACTTCATGTTCACTTAAGGGAGGTTCGAGCGTAACTATTTAATCAAAGTAGTGTTTAAATTTTTTTGTATTCTTTATTCGTAAAATTGTAACGAAAATTCTTTCTTTTGATTTATAATAAAATAACCAACTTAAAGATTGGTATTTATTTATTTATTAAAAAAGAGTAATGAAAAGAGTTGGTGTGATAAAAAGATGTGGCAACACCGCTGTTGTGTTTGTATGTGAAGTAGTATTATGCTTCTCTTTCTAACTATATCTCTATCTTCTTTTTCACGTTTTAATTGTCTGAGCGACGTTGCCAAACTTGCGGTAATGTGTTTTGCAGTCATTACTCACGATTACAAAACAAAAATTCAATGTCAATTATTTAAATAGTTTCATCGGTAACCGCATGTTTTAAATGTCTAATAATGTTCGCTAGGTATTCAAGTTTATCATATTCGGTTTTTAATTTTTCAAAGTTGGGCGGTTAATGGCGAAAAAATTAGAAAAAGGCACCACAGTGAACACTTTGCTCCCATAAGAGCTTTGGGGAAATGTCATCTTTAGAGGCATTTTTCCAAGAAACTAGACGGTGAATCGTTTTTAAATTTTGAGACTAGTTCAATCAAGTATTCATTGTGATACCTACCAAATTTCAAATCTCAAAGTTGGAAAACGATTTTTCCTATAGATTCGCTCGAACCTCCTTAATGTATGAATTAATTAAAAGAAGAATTCAAGTATGTATGAGGCTACTTTAAGTCAAGATTAAGTCTTGATTTAAGAGTGGAAGATAAATCGGACCTTATTTACCAACATATCTACATTTTTCATTATTATTTAACTCAGGAAATTAACAAATAAAATAGAGTTAATTCGGTCCTGTATTTTGTGGTAATTTTGATTGGAATAACCCAAAAACTGGCTTAAAGGAAACCAACACAATAATGTTGATAATTAGGTATTATTCATACTTTCATCTGATATGAAATATTATAAATCATCTTGTGACGTGTACATGTTGTTTTTTTATTAAAAAAAAAACACAAGTACTACAAGGATGATTTCACTTGTACGGTATCCATGTAGAAATTGATCAACATATATGTACATCATACCATGTAAACATTGTATTATTATTGATTAAATCGATGAGTAAATTTTACGATAACCAACCGGAAACATACTTAATTATAATTTTTAGACAATCAATCTACACTTTAAAGTTTTTTGATTTTTCTTTTTTTGTGCTAATCAATCAATAAATTGGTGACTGGTGGTACTCGAATCAAATTGTTTTGAAAGAAAGTGTTGATTTTCTACAGTTTTCATGTTTTCTTCTTGTAATTTGTTTGGTGTTTGTTTTAAAGTTCAGAGGTGAAGTTTTAAATTAATTATTTTCCAATTGAATCGTACAATTATTTAATTATTTCAATGATTGTTCGTAATTTTATTTAATTTATCATTAGTGGGGTCCGTATATTGCGAAGTTGTTTTATTCGATTTTCTATAGAATTATCAATGTTTTTATCATTTAGGTCAATAATGCAACAATTTTTTTACTGAATTATTCATTGTTGTGATCGAATTTCAATAAAGAACGTAACTTACATCAATAAAAACTGATTTTCTTGTGGGTATTTTCCATGAATTTTATATATTATTTTTTTTAATAAAAAACAATTCTGATATAAATCTAGTTATTTTTGAAGTCAGGAATGTGAGTTTTTAAGTGCCTAAGGGTCTATGCAGACGACGTCCTTTCTACACGCAGATCATGTACGTTTGCAGCGCGTAAAAAAGTCGTTATAGCAAATTGTTTGTCTTTGTATCAATAGTATTGAGCATCGTGTTGCAATATAATGAGAACCTTCGACCAACGCCATCCTGCTACTATTAATGTTGACGAATTTTACAGAAAAAAACTCGCAGTTGTAGCGTGTTTGTATCGAAATATCTGTGCGTGTAGCCAGGATCGTACGGTGTATGATTTGGCGAGCTACGAGCCAGAACTTGTCAAACCACAAGCCAGACTCGACTCATGATGGCTGAGTGCTTTCCCATCAATTGTCCGTAAATTTTGCACGAATCAAAAAGAAGACGAGCGTCCTCAAGCTCTGCTCATGCTATGTAGAACCTGATCTATAGAGAAATATGGGTTCGCCACACTTCAGTAGTGCCCAGGTTCTCGTTACTGTTGACGAGTCACGCTTGCAGCACGCCTTAGTTGAGCTTAGTGCGTGTGAAAACAGGTCGTGTGCATAGGCCCTAAGGTCTACATGTGTTTTTTTTGTTTATAAATTCTAATATTAAAAAAGTTAATAAAAGATAAGAAATAATTGAAATTCCTTTTTGTTTATATAGAAATGGCTGTTAATGTTTATTCAACAAATGTAACATCTGAAAATTTATCAAGACATGATATGTTAGCATGGGTAAATGAATGTTTACAAAGTAATTTTGCAAAAATTGAAGAATTATGTACAGGAGCTGCTTATTGTCAATTTATGGATATGTTATTTCCTAATTCTGTTCAATTGAAACGTGTTAAATTTCGTACAAATCTCGAACATGAATATATACAAAATTTTAAAATTTTACAAGCAGGTTTCAAAAAAATGAGCGTAGACAAGGTGAGATTTTTAATTATTTAGAATTTATCCCTCTATACTCTATACTGTACCAGCTAACGTTACAGTTTCTCTATTAAGAACTAATATGTCGTAGCCTTTGAGAGATGTAGAATCGCCACAAAAGCATTTTACTCTCAATTCACAAATAACGGAAACTGCAGCGTTAGCTGAACCACCACTCTATATAAACAAAACGAACAAAAAAAAATACTCAATAAATTAAAATAATCTCAAAAAAAAAGAAACAAAGATGGGTATTAACGGGTCAATTTGCGATAATTCTAGATTATACCCGTAGATAAATTGATAAAAGGACGTTTTCAAGATAATTTTGAATTTTTACAATGGTTTAAAAAATTTTTCGATGCAAATTATGATGGTCGTGATTATGATGCATTAGAAGCTAGAGGTGGTATACCACTTGGCTCAGCTACACATGATCCATATCATGGTGGTAGTAGTAGTGGTAGCAGTGGTGGTTTAATACCACATCATACTGCTGTAACAAAACCAACAACACGACAGGGTAAATGCAGTTTTCTTACAAATCAACAGTTTTTTTTTTTTGGTTTATTCTCTCTGTTAGTTATTATTTGATGACTGTGTTAGAAAAAAAAACAGTTGATTTAAAGAAATTCTTGCTGCTTGCCTTGGCTGCTGTTCTAAAAATTCATAGTAATGCACGAATAATGGGAACGTCTCGTGGTGTCTTTTTTTGTATTAGAAATTCTCTCTTTCATTTTGTTTATTATCATTATCATTATTATTATATGATCATTTTGGCATGTTGTATTTTTTGTTGCATTTTTGTTGTTTTTATTATTGTTTTGATATTTAATAGATAGTACCAATAGACAAACTAGTGAAAGGACGTTTTCAAGACAACTTTGAATTTTTACAATGGTTTAAAAAATTCTTTGATGCCAACTATAGAGGTACTGAATATGATCCAGTTGCATGTAGGAATGGTGAAACGATGGGTAATGGTGGTTCAAATGTTCCAAGAGGTGGTAGTCATATTATGATGCATAAAAAATCAACACCTACATCACCGGCTAAAACAACACCATCAGCTGCAGCAGCACCAACAGCTGCTATAAAACCAGTTGGTCGAGCTAGTAGGTGTTTCAGTGTGTACATTAATATATATATATATATATATTTACTACAACCACAACTAAGAAGAGAAAAAAAAAATTGAAAATTTTATGAAAATATCTTCGGGAAAACGAAACGAGATACTTTATTTATTAAAATTACAATTTTTCACTTTTTTTCTTTTTTGTTTTATATCAAAAAAATTTAGAAAACACCAGCTCATGCTTTTTTCTATAAAAATTCACATTATGCACTACATATTTTTATTTTGTAGTAATCGTAATGCTTTGCTGTACGCTTTGTTTATTATTATTTTAAAAAAAATTATTATAATTTCATTATTTACTTATAATGGAAATTTTCAGTGCCCAAAGTGAATAACATAAAACCGACTCTAAAAGCTCCACAAAATAAAGGTGGTGATGCTGGTAGAATAGAGGAATTAACTAATCAAGTAGCAGAATTTAAAGTAAGTGGTTAACTAATTCTTTTACTTATAAGTTTAACATAAATAATAATTAATTTTTGTAGCTTACAATTGATGGTTTAGAGAAAGAACGAGATTTCTATTTTGGTAAATTGAGAGATATTGAAGTGATGTGTCAAGAAGCTGAGGAAAATAATAATCCACTTATTCAAAAAATTTTAGATGTGCTTTACGCCACAGAAGTAAATATTGAAATATTATTTATTTATTGTTAATATATTGTTATTAAATTTAATCAATTCGTATTGTTTTTTAGGAAGGCTTTGCACCGCCCGATGAGCTTGAAGCTGGCGCCGAAGAAGATGAATATTAGCAAAATTTGCCTGCTTATGGATTTAATTTTCGTTCAATTAATAATGTTGAAAAAAAATTTTTTACATACACTACTTTTTTTTTATCAATTTGTCGTTTCTCATATTAAGATATTGTTTTTTTTTTGTTTGTTTAGAGAAGAGGAAAAAAAACAATATCTAGTGTTGCTTACAGATGTGCATTATTTCTCATTGTAAGTTATTCGTCTTCATAGTTTCTCACTATTTAAATATGTTTATGTTTGAATTTTTGCAAAAAAAAAAAATATAATTTGAAATTGAAGAATTGATTTTCTATTTTATTAAAACCTAATTTAAGCAATGGTTGTTGCTAATGTAAACTGGCGTAAAATATTAAAATTTTATTAGGATATGAAAAATAACAGTGCTTATAAAATCTATCAATATTGTAGGGAAACTATTTCGATAATAATTTTTGAATTTTTGAATCATTCCTTAAAATATTGCTTCTTGTACTAACGATTTCATTTTCAATTTTGCTAATTTCACCATTAAGTGTGTTGAGTTGTGCTAATAACGGTTTGTTTAATTCTTCACTCACTCTGAAAACAAGAATTATGTAAGACGTATTTAAAAAAAAAACAGAAAAATTACTTTTTTTGTTTTGCTATCTCTGAAAACAACTGTCTCTTCGTGTTCGTCCATACTTCAAATTCACTTTGCATAGCATCCACATCTTCATAGAGATAATTCAACAATTTCCCTAAAGGATTTGCAGTTCTTGTTAAATTCTGTATTAAATTCCTCAAATTACTCGTTTCTCTAGAAATATCCCGAACTTGCCCAACTGTAAAACCCAATTCTACCTTGAATCTAGATTAATTTACAAACATTAATGATTACCTTCTTGTTGCCAATCTTTATCAACATTCCCTTTATCATTTTCACCTTCAATTTGTTCCAGAATCTGTTCAACTAAATGCCCTTTATTATCATCGGGTACTTGTAAATTTTCATAAGATTTCTCATCGATTTCTGCTGTATTTTGTACAACCACAGTTGTCTCCTCGTCATCATCATCATCATTGTTTTTATCGAAATTTTCAACAATCACATTAATTTTACCCAGTGTTACCATTTCTTTTAATGGTAATGCAGAATCGGGCCGTAAACGTGGCGCACCCGGTCGTGCACTAGACGGCCGGACACTCGGCGGTCTTAATGTGCTTTTCGGTCGGTTTTGTGGATTTGTTGTCATTTCAACAGCTTCTTCGGATTTTGTTGATTCTGGCTGTTGTTCTTTTGTTAAATCACCGCTTTTAGGTCTTGCTGATTTTGGACGAGCTGCTGATGGAATTCGTTTTTTAACTTCAGTTTCAGTAGGATTTTCTACTTTCGGTTGTTCTGATACAATTTCTTGAAGTTCGGGTTGTGGTAATGTTGGCGGTTTAGGTTCTTCAACGTTTTTAGGAGTGTCGGTGGGGGTTTCTTTAGGTTTTTCTTCAAGTATTTCATTTTGTTGAATTAACGGTGAATTCTCTACAATTTTTGTTTCTGTTGTAGTTTTAGATTTTGATTTACTTCTATTGCTGGATTGTGGTGTTTTATCTTTTGTTTCTTTAATATTCGTACTAGTTTTGTTCTTATCATCTTTCTTATTAGATTTTGAAGTTTTTTCAACTTTTTTCTCTTTCTCAACCTTTCTAGTTTTCTTCTTATCATTGATTATTCCTCCCGATTTTAATTGTTTAACATATTGTGAACTATCTAATTTCTTATCAATAGCTATCCCGATCGTTTGCAATAAAATATTCGTTTCTGTCGGCTCTAATCCAGCTACAATTTTACTGGGTTTTACATTCAATTCTGTATTCGTTATACTTTCTAGAATTTCAAAAAAAAGCAACACAATGACGTGGTCTACATTTTGTAGAATGCACAATAAAATACTTACTGACTGCTTCAATTAATTTCGTTAAAAATGCTATTTTAGCATCACGTTCTTTAACATTATCTGAATTTAATTCATCATCACTGAACAATCCTTTCAAAAATCCGGTTTCTTTAATTACAACATTTATAATATCGTGCAAAAAACGGAATGGTGGCTTCTTCAATAGTTTCTCTGTTAATTGGGGCTTTTTCACATATCTACCCAGAGTTTTTTGCGTTTTCTGAATAACATCAGATTTAATATCTTCGGGCATCTTAACAGTAAACTGTACACTACTTGTACATCGTATTTTTCAACAGAACGCAGTAAATTACCATGTGATAGTGTGATGTTGACAAAGATCGTTGTTATGGCTACCGTTCTTGTACTTTTCTAAACGGAGGGTTGGATTTTCCAAGTTTTTTTCCCGAAACGAATAATTATAGTGGAAATCAATAGGAATGACAAGATGATTATCAGGAAATAGGTCAAATAAAAGCACAATTATTTGCTTGAATTTATATTTATAATGGTTTTTTTTCTCTGATGCACAATAAGTTTCGAGACAAATTTACACGCAATTTCCTTTTTAAATAATTGATATTTTTTAAACTTACAAAACGTTCTATAATATGTAGTTTATGTCTAGTAATACCGAATTTTCATTCTATATCGCATGGACCAAGAGATTCATTCGATCAATTGTTGTTGGATTTTGCATTTTGGAAGAAACAAAAGTGGGCTTATAAATTTATCTTAAGACTAGGGTCACAGATGGACGCATTTACGTAAAAAAATACTGGACGTATTCAACGAATTGTAAAGCATACTTAAGCTATTGAAATAGATCGACGATAATACTTGGAGTAAGAATCGCTTTCCATTTCGTTGATTTTAGCAGTTGAAATTGTTTTATTTGTTGAATACGTCCAATTAGAGTAATGAATGAATTTTTTATTATTTTATTAGTTTTGTTTCCTAAATTTTTGTTAAATAAAAGATGTCTGTAAATTTTTATTTTTTGTTTTTTAAATTTTTTATAAAAATCCTAACGCATACGATATCGATTATTCTCGTGTACTTCACACAATTCACCTTTAAAATTTAATTCAATGACGAAATCTAGGTCTCTATTATTACGCGGATTTGGTTTCATTGTGAATACACCAATGATTTCTTCACCTTTTTTAACAGTCATATAATCTTCAAAATAGAAAACGGTTTGTTTCCAATGTGTATATGGTGCATCTGGTGCTGTTGTAAAACCGATACGTTTATGGCATTTTGTAAATTCAACAGTAAAAAATGTCACCAATGCTTGTACATAATCATTACGACGTACTAATAAATTGAATGGTGCTGAAAATTCTAAATCTTCTTTTTTCACTGTATATAAATCAACTTCTTTAATTAGGCACGAATTTGATACAACTTGTTTTGGATCAACAACATCAACTAATGGTTCACTGATAGCAACTTTACGTATTGAACTCATATCGAAACCATACACATCATCCCACCAATTGATCTTCTCATCTTTATATTGACGATCTTCTATTGCTGTTAAATATAATGAACAACGATCAGGAAATAATAAACCACTAGGTTTTAACCATTTATCTCTAGCAAATAATACCGTATCTAACATACTTTCATAAAATAAACAATAACCCATCCATTCTGATATAATAATATCAACATGTGTCTCACCATCTGGCAATTCAATTTCTTCAACTTTACCTTTTATTATTGTTATAATATGATCTAATTTATTTGTTTTAACAATTTTCTTTGCATAATCAACAATATTAGAACATTCTATTGCGTATACACGTTTTGCACCAGCTTTTGCAGCAAACATACTCAATATACCAGTACCACAACCAATATCCATCACAGTTTTACCAGCAAATAAATGTTTATTATGTTGCATTGAATTACGATAAGTTAATGTTCGTACTTCATCTTTTAACATTTCCTCATGTATACCGAAATGGGCATATGAATCAAAATAATAATCACGTGATGTCATCTCATCAGCCGGTATATCTTCCATACGTTCCTCTTTCCCTGTATGACTATTTGTTGTTGGTGTTGTACTTGTATCCATTGTATCATCCATCTTATGGGTTGTCTATAACATAACCAAAAAAAAAAAAAAAACGTGTTGTAAAAATGTCTCAAACAATAAACAAAATGGAAGATAATTAAAGAAAAACCGTAACTTCTTTATCTTCGCACCAAAAATATGTTGTTCTTATTGCATTTGTTAAGAATCTTTGATTACCGGTAATTAACACGTGCTTTTTGTAAATCATACTTGAATTTACATAAATTTCTATTAAAAATTCACTAAAATAGCAAGAATGGATTATTGATTACCTGATATTTTAATTAACAATTGATTTTTAATTGTTATTGTGGAAAGAATTTCGAAAATTGACGATTTTTTCAATTTTAATTGGAAAGCCGTTGTTAACAAATTGACAGACGAATTTAGGGAAATTTCGTGTTTTTTCAACAATTATACCAACCAATTTTTTTTTGAAAAACAAATGACAGCCGCATTTTCCCATCATCATTATTATTATTATATATTGATATTTATTTATAAATTAATGAATTTCCGCTAATAGATTTCTTAATTAAGTTTTAATCAATTGTATGCTTACATTATTTTCTGTAGTATTTGTGCTATTAGTGAATACTAATGTTTCTTTTATCTCACAAGACGCCATTTCTTCGTCTATATAGAGAAAAATGAAAGATGCCAAACCACAACGACATCTATCTTACCAAACCAAACCACACCAAACTAACAATTAGAGATGGGCGATGTTTGGAATACATCGATTACGTTTTATTGAATATCGATGTTTCAAAATCAAGAAAGACAGGTACTTAACGGAAATATCGACATATCGATGTTTCTACAAAAAGGCGGACATTGGTTTAGAAAATTTGTGTTGTATATACTTTTCATTATTTTCTACAACTAATGGAAAATTCGATGTTTAGCCAATATCGATGTGTCTACATCTTATATCCCATCTTCAGATCATTTCTACCAACATTACTGCAAAAGATCCAACTTATTTCATCTTCTAAAATAAATAAAAAACCGAATTTAATTTGGGAAAACAACACGAAAATAGGTGAAATATTGGTAAAACTAGAGCAGATGCATTCTTATTTATTCTTATTTTGTGTAATTAAATTCCCCCCGCCTATTGATACGAATAGGTTGGTATCAGTGCTCTAACAATAAGACGTAAAGCGGGAAAATTTGAAAATAATAAAATACAGGTAACGCTTCTACAGCACAGCATCTTACTACACGATTTCGCTCTAACACGGTTTATACATTGTGGAGGACCTCTTATAGCACCGAAAGCTATCACTTTGCTCTAACAGGCTAACGAAATTACTGAAACCCTCGTACAACAGATTACTTCTATAACTCTCAATAACACAACCTTTATGTAACACATTTGTGGCTGATATCTCATACCAGAATTTACACTTGTTGTTGCTTGTATGGAATTAAGAAAAAATACCTATTTGTATTTAATAAGTTTTCGGGACATAATCCCCTTTTTGTACTAGTTCCTAGTCTCATATAACAAGGATTCGCACAGCACGGGATTTCTTATTGTTGGAAACTTATACATATATCGTGTTATAGGAGGGTTACCTGTAATGAGAACTTTTGATTAAATCGTTTTCTATTTCTAATTATTCAGATAATAGACAATTTATTTCTTTTGTGTAATAATGGTATTCATTGTTTTATTGAGACACAATTCTGAGTTGCCAAATCATCGTTTATTAAAAGCACTTTGTTTTTTATTTTTGGAAAGTTTCAGATCTTGTACATTCATGTGCATCTAATACTCTTTTAAATGGATGTTTATGTGCTGTAACAGGTTTAATGGTCTTTTTATAATCTTCTATTATTTGTTTTAGACGGTTTTCTTCTTCTAAACCCGCACGGTACTCCTTTTCCATTTGTTCTTTTTCATGTTTCTGCAAATACAAAAAAAAATATATTAATAATTCATTAGTTATTTGTTGATTTTATCTTATTTATAGTTGCAAACGGTTATGCGAAACAAGTTATATAAACGTTATCTATTAAACTTTCTCTCCAATACTGTGTATTTATTCCAACTTACCCTACGTTGATTATTGATTTCAATTTGTTGTTTCAATTCCTCCTTATAAAGGCGTACATTTTCAGCAATTAAACGATCATGTTCAGCTTGTAATCTTGCATTAGTTTCTATCGACATTTTCAACAATTCATTTTCAGCTTCTTTCATTTTCAATTCATTTTCAATTTCTTGTTGTTTCAGTTGTAATTGTGCATCACGTCCTCTTATTACATCTTTCAATAATTGTTGTTTAGCTTTTATCATTTCACATTTAGCTTGTTCTTGTTTCTCTTCAATCATTCTACGATATTTTTCTAATAGAATTGTTAATTGTTCTTCTTCACGTTTACGTTCTTCTTGTAATTCTCTCAAGTATTGTTGATAGAGTTTTGCTTCGCGTTTAGCAATTATTGTGGTATCTGTAATTTTCGCTTTCTCTTTTGCTAATTCTTCTTCTGCTAGTTTTACGTAAAATTCATCAAGTTCCTGTTCAGCTTTTTTACGTTCTTGTAAAAATCTCTCGTGTATTTCAATTTGTTGTTTTAATTCACGTTCGGTTTCATCGCGTTTTTTACGTTTTCTATCTAATTCTTCAATTTGTTCACGTTGGATTTGTTGTTGTAATTCTAACAATTCTAAATGATCTTTTTCCAATTTACGTTTATTCTCCTCTTTTAGATATTCTTTATTTTGTATTTGTTTCTGTAAAATCGATTGTGTTTCAAATGAATCTCTATGACGCTTCAATAATTTCTGTTCTTCGCATTGTCTACGTGCTTCTTGATCTTTCAACATGAATTCATGCCACATACTCTCCAATTCTTTCTCCATTTCCTTCTTACGTTGATTTTCTTTAATTTGTTCGAATTGTACTAGTTTTGTTTCAATTAGATTTTTTCGTATTACAACAGGACGTAAATCGCTACAATTTTCACTGAAATATTTTTAAAAAACCTATTAATTAGCTCGATTAATTAGAGAGAAAAATTACATAAATTGTTGTTGTCGTTTCTGTTCCACGATTTTCAAACGTTCAGCTTCACGTTGAGCTTTGAACATTTCATTCAGTTGTTTGATTTCAGCTAATTGTTCAATTTCCGCCTTTTGACAAATTTCAATAGTTTCAGCATAATTATCGATCTCTTCTCTTGCATATAATTCCTGTAATCTAAAATTTGTTCGTTTAAATACAATACAAAATTTTTAATAAAAATTGTCGATATTACTGTTTACGTCTCTCTTCAATTGTGTCTTCGTAATCTTTCATTTTTTGTTGGAATTTCTCATTAATTCTTGCACGTATTTGACGACTTTCGAAATGTTTATCATATTTAGCTTGTAATTTGTCTTTGAATAAGCGATCTGTCTCATCTAAAGCATATTTATCGAGGAACTCTTTCTGTCGTTGTTTGTAATGCAACATTCTAACATGGTAATCTGTATTGGCTGCCCTACCGTACTATTTTTGTTTTTTTAAATTAATTAAGTAAATTTAAAATTAATAAAATTATTTTGTAAAAGCTTACATGAACGTATTGTCCAACATTTTTTGGATCTGGTGATTGGATATCATGAATTACCGGCGTTCTACGGTAATTTTTATCAATTTTAGGATATTTCAAAGGCCCACCGAACATTTCCTTTCACAGTTAATGATAGATAATGACTGCTAGTTGTTGTTTTTTTTTTTTATTTTCCAAGTTGTATCAATCGTTGATATGGATACCTACATAATAATTACAGGAAGTAGTTGTAATGATATCGATCAAATATATACGAATTTATCGTTCAGAAACATTATATATAGGAAGCATCATAAATTGTTTTGATTATTATAATTATCGATTCTATGATTCGTGTAATTTGTAATTTTGGGAAATAACGTAATATTAATTCATAATTAGGAGCGATGAAGTCCTAAAACGAATCAAACTGGCTTCACTGGCAGCGCCGGATTAACCATTAGGCAGAGTAGGCGGCCGTCTTTGGGCCCCATGCCTTCTAGGGGCCCCGCGATAATGGATAAAGTAATACTGATTTTATCTTGTAAGAAATTTATGGTCAAATTGTTAACACTTTTCCAAAAGATAGTGGTGGACAATTTTTAGCCCTATCGTGTCTTTATTTGTCAGTGGTTTCCAAATGCAGTATTTTTTTCATTATTTCAGTTTAATAATAGTAACACTTACTTTTCCGCCACAGTCTGAAATTCAGGTCGTAAAGTACTTACATTTTTTTGGAACTAGTCTTAGTTGCCATTGGAAACGGACGTAAAACTACTTTTACGTTGGTTGCCATTGGAAGCGGATGTAAAAGTAGTTTTACGGCCGCTGTCTACTATGAAATGAATTATTTACGATTGTATAAAGATTTTGTATAGGTATACACTTCGGCTGCAAAATACCTTCAGCCATTTTGAAATTGCTGGCCGAGGCCGCAAGTTTCTGTTGCTACGCAGCCTAAGTAACTATTAATGTTTGTTTTGTAAATAGAAAATCGGTTTATTAAAATTATGGGTTGATAAAATTACGAATGTAGGTATGAAGAGAATCTAAAAAGGCGAGGCTTCAAGATTTCGTTTGTCTAGGGGCACCCACAAGATTCAATCCGGCACTGTTTTAGATCTACACATGGATGCGATTTGATTTTCATAACTGTATATTATTGTTGAAGTGAGCGCTCTTCAAGAAAGATCTACAATAACTTCCGTATAAAGTGACCTATAATTATTACGAAATGATCACATAATACTATCTATTCTGTAATAACGGTGATTAGATATAGTTGCGAGTTTTAGATGAGATTACTAACGGCTTAAGTTCCGCTTTTAGCCGGCGAGCAGAAATTTTGGGTTCGAGTCCGGATGATTGACGCCAAATTTTTCAAACGTGTCATAACAATATCAAATATTGTCTTCAAAATGTTCACGTTGTCATCAAGTTTTGTGAACACGACAATACATTTGTTAGAATTATTTAAATCATTCTTTATATTATGTGGTAGACAATTAAACAAAAATTAATAGAAAAGAAAGCCGATGAACAACAAAAGCTTCGACAAAATACTGTCACGTTTAAACAATTTCTTTATAATTACATTAAAACTTTTAATAACATATTCAAATTCGGTTATTTTATGTTTTTTTTTTTGTTGAAAAGAAAAACTTAGAAAGCATCACATCCAGCATTAATCTACATTTAATAGTTGACATTTCGAATGTATGTATTATTATTGTTTATTTTATGATTTAAAGATAATCATAGGTTGCATTTAAGAACCACAAAAATCATTAACAGATTTCCACTGTAAGATTTTCTAATTTTGTTGTTTTTTTATTTATTTATGCATTTGAAATGTAAACCACATTTAGTGATTGTCGAAAGGGAAATCTCCTACATTAAATTATCATTATTTATTTATATTTTGTTTTATAGCAAAATATTGTCATTCCTATTATAAAATTCTCCTCGATTAATCACCAAGCATTTGATACTTTCTCTTTAAACATAAACTTATTATAAATTCTGAACGCAATCCTTTTATTTATTTGTTATTTTAAAATCAAACGAAATGTTAATTCAGCAGTAGCAAAAACGGAAGCAATTTCCAATGGAGGCTATCAATTGACTAATGTTGAAATAAATAATTTATTCGTATGTAATTGGTGACACGCTGTCCGGTAAACTGAAGGTCCGGGTTCGAGTCCCGGCCGGCGAATTGCCACTTTTTCCGCTTGTTTTAAACGTATTCCAATTGCAAAAATTGTGAATTTATCATGTTAAATATTGTAAACGCTTGATCTAAATTGGAAATTGTTGTAGTGAACGTTCAGATGATCTTTAAAATCATCATTTTCTAATTGATGTTCCCAATTTTGTAATAATCCTACTACAACGATATTGAGCAATTATCCGGTAGAATACATTCGGTTCTCTTTTACTTTTAAGATGATTAAATCCTTGATCCAAAATTGTACATGTAATTATATAATTTTCAATAAAGTCTTGCAAATTTGTTTATTTCTAAATTTAGATGGTAATTTTCAATAAAAAAAATGTGTATTCTTTTTCTATAAGCCGACATGAAAACATTACAATCTCGAATATGTTGAAAGAGGTCATCTGCACAATTATTCACAATATAAGAAATTGCACATGACGAGATTTGTTTTATTTGTTTTATTATTTGTAAGTAACACACTTACAAATAATGTAATTCCGTTATGTAATCAAATATGAAAGGATGAATTCATTATGTGGATTGTTGAATATCAGAAAAGTCACTTATTAAATATAATTTTGGTACACACTTACATTGTAATTCAGTTACAAATCTTGTAGGTGTTAAATCTGTAATATTATTTCCAAGGCTTTGTGGAAGAATCAACGAAAACAAGAATCGTAAACAAATTTTTCAAAGAAACATCATTAATTATGGAAGAGAATCGTAACAAAAATAATGATAGAGATTAAACTGTGTATGTGGATGTGTGTCTTTGATTATTCAAGAAAAGGAATTTCCATTACGATTTTAAACGTTTGTTGTAAAATTTTTATTCTCTAGGGAAAGTTGTAGATTTCACAACAGTCTATTTGAATATGAGACATAAATAAACAAATAAATAATCAAAAAATTTTCATATACATGGATAAGGATCTTCATAGAGCATCCGGAATACTGACTGAACCTCCCATAAATTAAATTTAAAAAAAAAAAATGTTAGAAACTGACCGCAATAATTGTAAATAGGAGAATATTTTATGCAATCACGTGTTGGTTGGTTTATTGAAGCACCCTGTGGTTGTTTAGAAACAATCTCCAATGTGGATTTTTCTTATTTTATTACCAGTATGTAACAGGAAGAGATTTCAAGTGAATAAATTATGTAGAATTGTAGACAATAAATTTATTTAAACGTGACTTAACAAAAACACTACAGAACTTCAAGCTATCCAGACACAATAAAGGTTTCTGTTTAAATGTTAATGTTTAAATCACGATTTACATGCACAATTTCGCTGTTTGAAAGCTATTATTGATAATAATAAAATTTCAATTCATTAACCAAATTCAGAAAACCATCGATTAACAGGAAAATTGTACCAAACACTCTTTTAAGATCTCTCAACCTCAAAAGTTTCGAAATTATTAGTTAGATAACGTACAACATTCTTCAAATTGAGATGATGATGATGACACTATAAGCTTGTCATCTACAATATTTGTCATCAACTCTTGACTCATAGAGAATCCTTTCTTTTCTTGGATCATTACTTTCAATTCTTTACGAACGTCTACAATATGGATGTCTAGTTTGTGACAAAATAAGAAATAATTTGGATAACAACCCCATAGGATAGAGAATCGGGCTGTATGTTTCAGTGAAGTATGAGCTTTCTGTAAGGAAGATGAAAAGGTTTTAGATGTGCGGAAATGAAGGGTAGATGGAACTGGAAAAATCTTCAGAGACAGACAGTAGAAAGGATACTCAAGATTTCGTAAAATAGCTAAACTACAAAAAGCCAGATAATTGGTGTGTATAGTGAAAGTAACGAATGGCTTGCAATTAAAGGGACTAACGATAGATTAAATAAACAAATAGATGTATAAAAAATCGAGATGGAGATCAAAATTGGTGAAAAATACCACCGAACGCTTCTTCTTCTTCCTCTTTTTTTTTTTATGTATACTGATAATGTGAACAGACGTCTTATCAATCTTGTGGTACTGTTTTTGTTATTTTCGAAACCAATGAGTCAAGCCGAATTACTCCAACTGTAGTTGCGTTATTTTAAAAAATTAGCGGAATTTTATCAAAAAAACAACCAAAACTAAGGCAAACATCCCAATTTATTTCAAAATTACATTCTTACATTGTAGGATTTTGCAGTAAAATTTCAATAATACACTCGTTTACAGCACAACATTTTGATTGAATGACAATACAGATATCTTGTACTTTTATTAAATACAATAAAGAATAGAAACATAACAAAACCTTGTAATGTTGATGTTATACAAAATAAATAAATAAAAATAATGCCAAAATTCAATTCCATCAATAAACCAAAAGTCCATGTTATACCTAACATAAAAAACAACAATATACCTAAACGCCATTGAAACAACACATCATTATTATTATCATAAACATTAACAACACAATCAGTTTTCCTATGTACAACATTATAAATAATATAAACAAATATAACTAAATTAATGATAACAATAATCGATATTGGTAACCATATACCTAAATATAAACCTAAACCAGATGGATAACACAAACCAGCATGACCTTTTAAATAATTATCCTGATCTAATAGAAAGACACAAACAACAGGTAATAAAGGTAATAACCATCCACAGATACATGCTTTTAATAGAACATATTTGGGTGGACCTGTTAACACTTCAACAAAACGTTTAAATTGTAAAATTGCAATAATAAACATCCAACAAAATTGCGAAATCAACGAATAATGTAGAATCATACCAATTATTGTACATAAAAGATAATCAACGGTACGTTCATATATCATATTGGAAATATAGAAAATTGTAATTTGGATTGTTATCGATAAGGCGAAATTAATTAATATTTGATTACCTGTATTTAAACGCCAACGTTTGAATAATATACCTGTTAATAAAATGGTAAATAAGCCAATCATTGATAGTGTACAATTTATATTCGTTATCATGTCTAAAATATTATAAAAATCATATTTTTTGATTTTATCAATATTATCAGTTAATAATAGAGCGAAATGTGTAACATGCCAATAATCACAAATTATAAATTTGCTATAATTCGAAAATCCATTATGGTCTTTTTTCCAAAAACCTTGAATATTTTGTTGTTTTTTAACACCATATTGCCAAAATACACAATCTTGTTGATTATTTTGTCCTGTTGGGACACGATGGAGGATCGTTATAGGACCATAAAAGTCGATTATTTCCGGTAGTTGGATACCAAAAATCTTACTGATTGTTGAAAAATTCGATGAATATTGATTGAAGAGAGCATCATCCACGAATAGCGTTATAGACACTTTACCATTATTAACAAATTGATTTTTTAATTGTTGATCGAATAATACTGCATTTTCCAAATTTTCATTATTTGTTAAATCATCTAAATTAGTTTCATTATAAACAATTCGTAACTGTTTTGTGTTATTGATATTCTCAAGAATAACACCAGTTATATTGGTTTTTTGTAAATGTGAAACAACCACCATTACATTCTTTGTTGTTATTTGAATTTGTTGTTCAAATTCGGTTCGATTATTTTTCAAAATAATCTCATCAACACGATTTAGTATCAAATCAGTAGCATTCATATCATTTTGTGCTTCATATAACACATGTTTGTGGAATTCATGAAGATTACTGATAATCTCAACAAATTCAGTTAAATTTATCGAAACATCTTCTTGAATCTCTTTGAACAATTCCGAAATTAAATATAGATCAAATGGTGAGAAATTATCAGGATTTTTAGTTAATTCTAATGTTTTATCGATGATAATCTCCGGTTTCTCACCAAACAGATCATTTAATTCTTGTGTAATTTTCGACATTCGTGCCATATGACAGGGTTGTTCTAATTTCAACCATTCAGCACCATCGATGAAATTACCATCACATACCCGTGCAAATCGTTGTTTATCATTTTTAAAACAATATTCTATCGGATAAGCTAATTTCCCAACTGATGTTATCGGCCATGTTAATTTAATACCGAAATTGTTTGTTGTTTCATCCAGACAAAAATCGGAATTTTTAAACGAAATCAATTTTAATTCAATCACACCGATATCACTTAATGATTCATTGATGATATTCCTGATTTTATAATCTTCTTCTGTTAGATTTAGGAATGTTTCTAGTCTCCTCTTTGTGAAATGTACATTAACGTAAATGTAATGTCGTGGCTCATCGACTTTCAAAATTTTCATTATACGTACAAAATAATTATTTTTGAAATATTCAACTTCACCGAATTTTATAAACAAGACACGTTCAACAAACTCTAATATACTTGTATGTAGTGGATTTGTACCTTGAATATATTTCATACGGAAGATTGCAACGAATTCAGCATCAAATTTATCTGATTGTCGTAAAAACAATTTCTCACTTTGTATCACTTTTAAATCGGGATATTGTAAAGATTCACACCAATAATTGCCAGGACCTTGATCACTAACATTAAAACTGTAAACGATAGCATCTTCAGATAACCATTGCGTTACTAAAGTGGTGTAATGATGGATTAAACTGAACGAATTGGCATCGGTAAAACAAGCCACCAGTGGATCTGTATCGAGTTTCAACCATTTCAACATTTTAATATTTCGTACCGTTATTGATAACGTGTTATTACCAGATAGTGTTAATTTTAAATTTGGATGGACAGATTCTAATTCACGTTCGTATAAAATACAAGCGATTTCAGCATTGTTTGATAGAATCCAACCGTTTGTCGTTGCAACACCGTATCGGTAATTACCACCGAATTGTGTAGTTGGTGACCAATTCGTGTAATCAATTGGAATTTTGGAATTTGACCAAATATAATTACCATTTTGATTCATCTCCAAACCAATTAAACAATGCTCACTTGTTAATAGTTGATACAACATATTTTGGTAGGATTGTAGGAATTCAACTTTAATTAAATTCTGATGATTGATACTTGTCGAATCATGACAAATACATTTCGAACTTGTATTATAATCGTGTTGATAACATTGGATTTTATTTTGTTCGAAATCGCATAATTTATTGCGTTTTTGATCGAAACGTGGATAAGCACAGATACCTACATGTTTCTCACGGCAATCAACAGCAACCATATACGAATTATTGTGATATAACAGACAATTTTTACCTAGAATTGTATCAGATGCATGGTAATTTTCATCAAAAACTGTACGATATCGAGAACTGGCTTCAATCCATCTTAACAAACCTAAACCATTTGTTAGATCACGTTGTACGGGCATCCAGACAGGTTCATTTACAACTTTTATAATATTTTTATAATCATCAAAAGGTACCGGATCTGGATATGGACATTTCGGTGGAAATTTCATTTTTTCAGTCACAATATAACATAATTTTTTCGTTTCATCATAATTAAAATTATCCGGACATTGTTTGATTTTATTTTGTATTTTATAACATTTCGGCTCAATTTCCCATAAATTATTAATACAACATCTATATGCAAATTCATTATTTTTGGTAAGACATGGCGGTTGGGATATGGTACATTTGGTTGTTGCTGGCCATTTTATCGATAACATTGAATAATCATCTTTGCAACCCTTGGCAGTTGTCTAAAGTGAATTGCAAGAATTTCAAGAATTTCAAGAATTGAACAAAAACTTACCTCTGTTACTCCTGTTGTTGTTGTTGTTGTGGCCACGGATTTGATTGTTAATAGATTTAACAATATTATATTGTAAATCAACAACATTCCACTTCGATTTAAGCTTTACGAAATCAACAATTGGACTTCTTTGTATGAAATTGTGTGGATGATAAATGAATAACATTGTTCTATGATTGAATTATCAATGTTTAAATATAATAAAGATATTTTCACAGATGAATAGTTTTTTGAGCAATGATACAAATATGTTTTTGTTATATCATGGCTAGAGACCATATGTTATCATTTACAATGTTATAAATAATCATCATAATTATCAATATCGTTATCGATGGTTGTTCGTTTGTGTTTGCCTTTTCTTTTGTTATTACTATTTCAACAATTTACGGCGTAATTACTATAATACAAAGTATAGATCAAAATTTCCAACACATTCCAAATTATAGTAAACCTGTACATGGTGTATAATTTGGAAAATGAGCGTTTATCAAATCAACTATCCACAAAGACACAGATATACAAGCAGTTTACAGTGGATCTATCTTTGTTGGGACGGCTTAACTCTAATATCATCTAGATCAAGATGACAAAATGTTTAAAGCTTTACAATTTTAGCCACAGTACTAGAATTAATTGTAAAAATAGCCTTTTAGTACGTTCAACCACCAATAAAGTCTATAGATTCACTTTACCTACAACAATGAGAGGATTGTTCGTTTATCTTCCTAACGGAACCCTGGGTTCTGCCTTGCAAATAGGGTTTTTCCGATTCGAATACCCTGATGCGGATTCGCCGAGTCCGTCTGTAAATACTCGAACCCGATACCTACCCGGTCAACAGGTCCCAGGTTTCGGATTCATCGAAAATTATACCAAACATTATTAACAATTAAACCAACGTCTCTAAAAGTTTGAATAGAGAATTAGGATGTTTTTGGGCGGGCCTCGAACCCGTATTTGCGAAATAATCATGAACCCGACTCGGACTCGTCGGGTCCGTAAAGACTGAGTCTTCCCAAACCCTACTTGCAACACAAGTAAAAACGGTACCTTCCTCCACTAAAATAGTAGCAATGAGAAACAAGTAATGCAATAGCCAGTACAGGAGATCGAAATGGTGGTTTTGATCGAGACTTGTACAGAATACCATCTCCAAGAATACCTAAATATCCGACCTGACCGTGTTTTGTAACAGAACTTCATCTTTAACTATTACCTATTGGATTATTGTCGACTTGAAACTAATCGCTTTTACTCACGCACAAATCGCCTGTTGTTTAGAAATTAATAAACGGAACTTACAGCTGTTTATAATACAACTATAGAATAGTAGTTAAGGTTTCTTTTATTGCCCAGTAATTTTCGAATAATAGGCAGAACATATTTTCAAATCCATTTAAACATTACTATAAATCAAAAAGTCGATTTCTGAATGCCCTACTTTACAAAAATACTTTTATCGGCATATTCTCTTCCAATAGAAACATTTTTTTTATGGAAGTGAAGACGCAAAATTACGTGTACAATGAAACATTCTTCATTTTCTTATTTTTGATAATTGACGATGTCTACTCACGCACACACCACCTACAGTCCTAGAACTTGATACTTTAACATTACAGTCGGTGTTAAATCATAAATCATCAAGATTTAGAAGTAAAAGATTATCGAACATAAGCAAAACGATTATTATCTAAAATAAGGAGGATACATCTGTGATATGAATCAGGTGTAAAAATACCTTAATTATTATTTTGAAAATACCAAATATAGCAATCATGAAATGAGTACAAATTTAATAATTACTTTTGTTGTTGAAATAACTGTTGTATGCTGTAGAATAATTTAAAGTTTATATTAAATTGATGAAAGTTTCGATTAGTAATAAAAATTCAAAAATAATACAATTTAGACTTCCTGATTTATACTTTCATTTGACGGTAAATCACGTAACGGATGAAAAACTGGCCATCTTCTATTTATTAATAAAATTTAAAAATTACATTAGATTTGTTTATTATAAATGGATTATTACAATTTTATGTAAGTTTTACACTTTCTGCGTACAACTAACATTAAAATATCATAAAAAAGGCGTTTACTGTTACTTTCACGCTCATAGTACTGTGCCAATTCTGTTTGAAACTCCTTATACATAAACACAATGTATTATTAACATGAATGAAACAACTACTGGCAATCAAATTGACTTTAAAATGATTACAAACGTCTTTCACTTATAATATCAACCTTTTACTTTATAATTACGAAAGGTATACCGGTAAATGTTGCTAGATTACCTTTCAAACTAGCGCCCTAAAAAAGACAACAAGTATCTCCAATGAAAGTCAATTTCAAGAAAATTTCAGATAATTATCTCTACTTCATCTTAGGGTTATCGTAGTAAAATCATAATTATTATCACGGTTTAGTGATTTATAATGTTTATATGCTATTGTCGTAGTATTATTTGTAATTGAAAATGTGATTGTCCGCAGTATGAAGAAGAGAAAGTGATGATGATGATGATGATGATGATGATGGTTGTAATGATGAACCAAGGACGAGTGAAAGCCGTTGTTAATTTTTATAGCAGATATATAGACGAATTTTAATTAACTACAGCGTCAATATTGTAAATTTTAAAATATTGTAAATATTAGAATTTTAGAGAAAAAAATTTCTATTTGACAAACGATTATGACATCGATTTATTTATTAAAAAAAAGACTTTAAAGGAGTGAAAGTTCTTTATATTGGAGCATATTCCAATGACATTTATCACAAATTAATGGAATTGAAGATAGAAACACAATAGAGGCGTCAGCTGTTAGAAAATTACATCAATGATCTTCCAAATTAAGGCACTTAACACGTCTTTTCGATGTTCTGACAGCAGCATCCATTGTGATCTAACGATCTACACGTCGTTAGTTATCAATTAATCAAAACATGAATTATCTAGACAGGATTGGTAAAAGTCCATAAAAAAGCCCTTAAGGAAGTTTTCTATGAATTTCGTGTCAAGTAGCTGTTTGCTGCTTCTTAGAAATAATAAATATTTTGTGATAAAACTCTTAAAACGCCTCTGTTGCTATTTGAAACTTTAAGAACACCCAATATCCACTGTTTAATTGACCACCTACGATAATTCCAAAAACAAAACAATCGGTGCTTCTTATTCTTTGTTTGGAACCGAATTTTCTTTTATTTTGAGAGTCAACAACCAAAATTTTCTCTTTTCACTCTTCCACGGTTGTTTTTCTTACATTTTATTGCTCATGTCTTTTCTGATTATCACTATTATTATTATTATTATTTGGAATTTATTGTCCAGTTCTCTAACAACTCTTTCAAGCAGGTTAATGTTCTAATCTACTATTGAAGTCTCCAGTTGATTTTCAACTTTATTCGATATTTACATAAATTCCATATCTTTTTACCGTTAATAACACCAAAAAAAAAATAATTATTCAATCTATTGTTGATATAAAAGAATTAAAAATTATATATTGATAACTAATTCAGTAAGTTAGTTCGATGAAGACTTTCATTTTCATAAAAGCTGGACTAATTATATTTATTAAAGTCGTAAATTATTACATCATTAAGAAATATATTGTTTCTTGATCGTACAACAAACGGTGTGAGTTTATTGAAAAATGTAAAGAGTGAAAATCGAGGTCAGTGGTCCATCTTCAGCAGCAAAAAGTATCCCACAACTGTATAATCTTCGAACGATACTGTGAAAGTCTCATATGAAACGAATTGCCAAATCTTCATCTATATCGTCACTAACAAAATGTACAATGATTCTTTATAGAAGAAAAGAAAATTGCACAATTTTATGACAAAACTTGTGAATTCTTCCAAACATTTTTAACAACAATAGATGAGATAATAGTTAATGAAATCTATTTGGATATGAACAATTTTTATAAATGAAAGAAACGAATCAACAGTTGGCCAACTTTCTATAAGCACCTTTCTTCCCTCACCAACAGCCCCTTCTCTTTATTTAATTCTTGGTATGTGGATGGTAGATGATGTTTTAGTATAGCTTCTTTAATGTCTTTTTGTTAGTTGATTCGGTTGGCGGTTGCTAGTTTGTAACACGATGACTACGAATTAATTTCGATTAAATAAAACAAAAACAACCAGTTAGTGTGTCAAAATAGTGTTGTTGATTTTTTGTTTTACCTAATTTGTCATCAATTTAGAATTAGAAAATGTGGATTAAGACAACAGTGAGTGATCAATCATAATTGTTACACTAATTAACACTTTCATGACCATAATTAATTAGATTTGAAAGTGTCACCGTTCGCCCACTAATAATCACACCTATCATGTCTTAACGGTCGTGTTAAAATGAGTAAATTAAATAATTAACACTTCAATTAGCTAACCAATAGAATTTGAGACCTTTTAGATTGGCCAATTTTATCACGATATCTCCAATGTCGATAGCAATCTCTATAATTATTAATAATAAAGATAATTATGAAAGATTCAACTTTAGATAATCAAAATTGATGTTAAGGTGTACAAATGAGGATTGGAAGATTTCTAAAAGTGTCTCTATTACTGTTTTGTTTTTGGATAAGTCTAGAAAGTTGTAAATGTTCAAGTTCGATTTAAGCCGGAATTCGTATAGCTGAGCTTCAAATATAAATTTGAAAAACAAAGTTGTCCTTTATCTTCAAGAATAATCCGTCTTTTAATTAAAAAGTTTGTGTCTCAACCCACTGTTGGAGACTCTGTACAATTATTTATGTTTTTCCAGTTAACGCTCTCTTATTTGAATAATTTAAGTCCAGACGGGTCTAATTATATATAAACATTTCAAATTTTAACACTCACCTGTTGTAAGATATCTGAATATTCATAAAAACTAATTTGATGAATAAACGACCTACAAAAATTTAAAATTGTTGTGAAAAACTAACGGAAATACTAACAAAAACAACAGAAAGATTTATAATACAATGCACTCAAACTATTCAATTTCCCACATCAATTATTTCAATCTCGTCGGAAATTTTTGTGGTTTTACGGTCCAAAATGCGATACGACCTTGTTTGTTTTCATAGTTTCAAATCAACTCGATTCCTGACACTTTCATTTTCTAATAATGTACTTAACCTGAATACAGTTCCGTTATTTATAGAAAATTGTCACTGATGTGTGTATAGAATTGTTTATTAGTTTGGAATTAGTGGTGATGATGATGTTTTTGAAATGGAATTTCTCAATACGTTTCTTTAACCTTTAACGATTTAAAGACAATCTTAATGTTACTATTAGAAATTGCATTCTATCAATGTGTCTTACAGTTGTGAAAATATTTGTTGTTTTTCTGCTTTTCTCTCTTTTTTTGTAGGTGTTACTTTATGGTATGTTAACGATAGTTGCAGCTATCGATGAACATCGACCTAAAAAGAAGGATGATGGTCGTGGTAAACGTAATTTACAATATAGTATATCACATCATTATAATGGACCGTTTAGTTATCAATTGGAAAGGAGGATATCAACAGGTCCCCAACTTCCAATCTATCCAATAACATCACAGTACTATCCAGGTCCTTCTAAATATCATAAAGGTAGACCATATTCTTCTTATCCTTTACCACCTTATGCTGTACAAATGGAACCGTTAATCCATTATTCACAGCGTGATCCTTTATTTGATTCTAACATTTTGTCGCTTAATACAGATGGCCCACCACAGCAACATCATCAAGCAGATGACCTCTTAACTGATCCTACTAATCATCTACATGATAATATTTATGGACCACCGTACATATCAAAACAACATCAACAAACAAAGATTATTGAAAAACCGGTTTATATAAAAGAGCCAGAACCCATAATTGAGATTATTATAAAAGAATCAAATGTTACATTACCACCACCACCAACGCCCCCACCGCCACCACCAAAGAAGAAAGAACAAGTACAAGTGTTTTATGTGAAATATAAGAAAAATCCAAACGGATATGGGAAAGATAGTGTCATTTATGAGAAACCTGTACCGGCAATTTCACAACCTGTTCATGATGAACCAGAAGAAACTGTGCCAGATTATGGTCCAACACAGGAAGTTGTAACAGCACCACCACCACCCAGTACAACATTAAGAACAATCATTAAACCAGAATCAGAAGTTTATCATAGTCCTAGTGGAGTCAAAGTGACTTTTGGCAAAGAAGGTTTCGATTATGATAAACGATCGAATAAACCTGAAGATTTGAATTTAGAAAATCATCAAGAACGTGCCAAGATACAATTTCCACAAGCTAGACAATTATCATCATTTCCAACTGGACCGACACCTCCGAATTTCCAGAGAAGGCCAATAAATTTCAATTATAATCCATTACCGCCTTCGCAACCGCCTTCAAATTATCGCCAACCTCAACCTTATAGACCTTTCAGTCAATTGCCCGATTTCAGACAAAATCAATTCAATCGCCCCAATGCACAACAATACTCAACACTACCAAGATTTGCTCAATTGCCACAACAAAGACAACCACCACCCCGGCCTGTTCCACCACAAATTCCACGTCAACCTGTTCCCTATCAACCTTTTGAGAGTTTACGGAATCCAGGTCCACCGCAAATTCAATTTCGACCACAAACTCATTTCCCAATTAGTCAGCAATTACCGTTAAGCCAACATGGATCTACTAATTTCAATCAATTCCCACCATATCAACCACAACCAAGTCCACAACCCAGACCACAACCGATTCAACAAAATCTAAACTATCAACCTCAACAGCAATTACAGTTTAATCAGCAACAAATTCCACAGTCACAGTTTAATCAACAGCATTTTATCCAACAGTTACCTCAACAACAAGGTCAAGTGCATTTTAATAAACCTACAACTCAGCAATTACCATTTAATCAACAAGGTGTACAGTTTAACAACCATCCACAACAAAATCAGTTCGGCCAGCAACAGCATCAGAATGTTGTTCCACCAGGCGGTGAATTGATCCAATCCGTTCCAAAATTTGAGCAACATATCTCAATATTGGAGCAAAATAAAAACCAACAACCTCAAGCTCAAGCTTTACAAAATCTACCAAGAAATCATCTAACACAAGAAGAGTATAGCGATAAAATTAAACAACAATTTCAGCAAGCTAGTGTTATACAAGAATCAATTCGACAAAATTCTCAACAACAACAATATTTCAATCAACAACAATTTTATCCAACACCAACACCAGCACTGAGCACAACAACAAGAAAACCGACAATTTCAACGACGACAACAACAACAACTACTACTACGCCAGTTCCAACAACAACAAAAGATCCAAAAATCTTAAACGCCCAACTTCCCGACGAAGTTCCAGATGATTTACGGCAACAATTATTAGCATCTGGAATTCTAAATAATGCAGATATTTCAGTTTTAGATTACGATAAAGTCGGCGATATACCATTATCAGCATTACCACCAGATCAATTAGCGAATTTCTATAGTGCAGGTGGTGGACAACAAATTGCTGCTGGCAGTGAACCAATACCATCATATGCTGATAAAAGTGGTACGCCTATTAAAAATATTGATAAGAAATCGGACGAAGTAGCTGTAGAAGAGGAACAAGAAGGTGCTGCTTCTGAAACTGATGAAGTCCGTGTAAAACCTGATAATAATGTTGAAATGAAAGTTGTCCATTATAATCCAGACACAGAACAAGGTCAACAAATACAACAATCTTACGTACAAGATGATGCAAAACAAGTTGATCCTGTTGTATTAAATGGGGAACAATATAATCGTTATTTACCGTTAAAAGTTAGCGGCCAACAATTTCCAATACCTGATGTGCCAGAATTGAAAAATAAAAAAGTTACAAGTGTTGTTGTTTTGGCACCGATAACTTACGATATTTCCAATACACGACAGACACGTGAAGCTAAAACTGATGATCTTGATTTGATTAAAAATGATGTTTTGAAAGAATTATTGAAGAATCCAACATTAGAGAATTATAGGAAATTTCTCGATAGAGAAAATCAAACAAGAAGTGATCAACAGGCTGTAATTTTGTTAGTTGCTGGGTAATTTAAATGAAATTACACAAATTTTTTTGTTTAATTCCAAACAAATTCTATTTAATTTCAGAGATTCTAACGATAAAGAAATCTTCATGTATGATGTATCAACGAAAACAGTAAGCCGTTTAGATGGTGAGTTATCGACAGCTTTCGTTGAAGCGGCTGAAGCAAACGCTTCAAATGATGAAACAACCAACGATAAAATAACATCATCACCATCTAATATTGTTGAAGCTCGTGTTCCTTATCCAAACAATAAGATTGATAGAAATCTAGAATTCGATAGTGAATCGTCTGATATTATTGAAACAAATGTACCAATTATTGATCCAATACAAACATCATCAACAACTGGTCTTGATGGTCAAGCTTCTGAACATTTAGAAAGTTTCGTTGATATTTCTGGTATGCCAATTGTTGATGATGATTTAACAGCAGCAGCAAGTGAAATTCGTTCAATTGGTAGTAATTCAATTGGTGGAAAGACTGCTTTATAGACAAAAAAAAAAATAACTAATTACAAAACAAATAAAGAGGTTTGACTTTAGCATTCTTTCGCGCACTATCTTTGGGGCTCAATTGTGGCTTTATGTCTTATTTTCTATTAAATTATTGAAAAATTTCTCCTAATATTTTTTTGTTGTTGTTTTGAACAATTCTCGCTTGTGATGTTAAACTTCTTTATATTTTTATAGCGGAAGATACGACTAGAGTTTTAGATTGTTTGTGTAAAGAGAATCTAAAACTGACTGTACAGTGTATATTTTATTTTATTATATATTTTTTTTTTTTAATTTTATATTTTTATATTACATTTGTATTAAAGAATATTTTAAATAAAAACAAAAATGTGTTTTTATTCGATAATTTGAAGCTGAAAGTGTGCTATTTTACATTGACCTACTGGTGAGAAGATGATACATGTGGACGACAGAAAAACACTTTACAGACTTATCGTCGGAGATATTGAGGACAAATTTCTCTTCATATATTTATTATTTGTAATTCGAATCCGTTTAAATTCTTGATCAAATAATGGATAAGACGGTGTGTGTATTATGTAGTTGTGAATAATTAAATGACACGAATTCTAACTGTAATTTAAGAGGGTTTTCTAATATGTTATTATCATATAGATGATGTAAGAGATGGATTCTGAACGTTTGAAAATATCGTCAACTTTTCTATTATAAAATAATGCAGGACCGGCCTTAGGCTGCTAGGCGAGAATTTTTCGCCGGCCCCTTCATGATCACTTGATACATTGAAAATAGATTCACCGAACTGTTTACCTATATAATTTATTTTATTGATAGTGAATACTGTAACTAGGTCAGTCAAGAGGGTGGCAGAGCCGGTATAAATTATCGGGGTCTCGGGTGTTCTGTGGCCCGGAATGATCCCCGACATCGTCGTAATTATAATGAAAGGTCATTTCTTGGGGGCCGTGGAAGAATTGTAACGAGGCCCGCCATTTGGTAGTTTTTCAGAAAAGTGCAATTCGGTCAATAATATCACGATAAGACATCGTTGGCTATGTCTATAGGTATATCTGGAAATGTGAACACTAAACTTCCATTTTAAATATTATATTTTGTAAGTAAGAATGTTTTCGTTTCCACAACTGATAGAAAGATAAAGAGTCACTGTAACGAAATGATTATTTTTTATCAATGCTTACAATCGAAAGGTCTATACAGTGTTGATTTTTCAAATGCTAATATTGCAACAGACAAGGATCGAACCCTTGTCTTTAAATTTGCTCGCAGCTGTGCCACCATGATCATGATGAAGATGTTGAGAGAAAACTATAAGGGTGGGTGAAATTCTTAGTCGAATGATCACTTACTTTATGTTTATCTCATTCTAACTTATGCGAAACCCCTATGAGTAGATGGTGCTGGTATTTTCCCAATGTTCGCATTTGAAAAACTATGTATAACACTGTCTATATGGAGCTCAAATGAGTTCTCGAAGTGGAGTCAGTATTGACAAGGAGTTTAGGATTATTACTTTTATGATTCCGCAGTAAGATATCTGGCAATATTCATAGATTTTGTTACTCTATTCAAATCGTTATTTTTTTGTGGTACTCAGATTCAACTGTTAATTGTGTTTCTTTTTACTTGCCACTTTACTGTCCGTCGTTTAGTCGTTCAGAAGTACTTATATGAAATTAAAAGAATATTAACTTACAGACAACATACCTACTCACATGAGTTTGAATAACTGAAAAAAAATGCATCTTTCTAATAGGGAAATAAAAGCGATTTGTTGATTAGTTATACAGAGAAAGTAGTTATTATAAATACTTCCTTTGTACAGGGTGTCTTATTTTTGATGGTATTTAAGGTTAAATCGTATAAGCAGTAATTGGACAAAATAACTGATGCAGGATGGCCACTTATTGACCTTACCTCAAAATAAAATCTCATGTTAAAAAAGTACCACAAAAATCACTTTTTGTGAAGCTACTCTACATGAAAGAAATAATAACAGTAAAAACTGTACTCAATTTTGATATGATTTAAAATATAATTTGGCGACCCTGTTTAATCGGCGCCCTTGTGCAGTGCACAAGCTGCACTACCACTTTCGCCAGGCCTGAACTGATGCTACATTTTTGTGCTACTATTCTACCGATGTTCCTTTGTTTTCGACTTTTTTGACTTTTCCACTATTTTGAAGATGCTCTGTATCTAGCTATAGTTTCCCTTTAAAAAAATAAAGTTTACGCTATATCTCCAAAACGGTAGAACCAACTCAAAAATAGATAAAACAGATGAAATCTGCTTTAAAAACTGTATTAAAAGCAATGAATTGTATTTTGGAAATAGTGAAAAAGCCAAAAAAGCTGAATAACTCGAAAACAAAAGAATATCATGAGAATCTGATCACACCATTTGATTAGTCATAAAAAAGTAGCACGAGAATATGCCATCAGTTATTTTGTTCAATCAATGCTTATAGGAGTTAGCCTTAAATACCATCGAAAATAAGACACCCTGTACAACAGTAATCCTGAAATATGTTCAACTTCAACATAAATACTAGTTATAATATCAAATTATTTTATTTTTATTTATGATTTTGAAAAAATCGGGCCCCTGTGTGCATGGTGCCTTAGGCGATGGTAAAACCTCACCTCCTCAACCCGTGAAGCCAGTACTTGAATGATGTAAGAGTAAGCGTCAACTATTCGACATAAAAATTGTAGATTTTTGCATATCATTATGCAAATTATCAATTTCCATCTTTCGGAAGTTATCAGAGGCAAAACATTAATCTTACTTGTAGTGAAATGCGGAAGAATAACGGTTTCTGATTAAACAATTTGCGTAAAATTTATCTATGTTGTTAAGGCGAAATTTGCAAACTATACTCATAAAACCATAGTTGTAATTAAAACCAATTCTCTAAATTAATCAATGGTTTACTAACATAAAAGTAAAATATTTATGTGTGAATAGCTCTCTTATATCGGATTCAAAAGTCCTACAAAATTTTTCCTTGCAAATAGCAGAACTATTGACACGTTTAATTTCAATTACACTCATTTTTATATCACTGAAGATATTCTATATTCAAAATACGCGCCGTTTTTATTGAATGAAGTATGAAGGCAAGGACTGTCAACACGCGCCACTCTCTATAGGACTGATTGATCTTATGGGAATCGATTATGTAGTGGATGATGTCACTGGCGGTTACACTAACCGACAATTTATTTCAACATACTAGATTCTAGATTCAAAATCAAGACACATGTGAATCAACTGCGATCTGACGGCCTGGTAGATATAAAGATATCAATGATATTACTGATCAATTGTATGAACAGCCGCTGACGTCACAAATCCAAAGCATTGGTCAATTAGTCCTGTAGACAGGAAGCGGGTTGACAGTCCTTGAAATGGAGTAGGCATTGAGTTGTGATTATGCAACTAATAATACTTCAGCGCATGTTTATTTACTGCAGGTTGCTGGTATTTTTCAGATATATGATAAACCCAACAAACGTCAAAAATCTAACCAAATGAACTGTTTAGTGACAGCACAAAAGTGACATCAAATTATTTCCACTTCAAATTGATATTTTTTAATTGTAATAAAAAAGTTAATTAGTGTTAATAATAATAATAATAGTAATAATAATAGAATAGAATGGCCGTAATGGAGGGTTCGTTAAGTAAATGGACTAATGTTATGAAAGGTTGGCAATATCGTTGGTTTGTTTTGGATGATAATTCCGGTCTTTTAACCTATTACACAGTAAGTTCTTTTTTTGGTATTTTGTTTTATTTTTGTGTTAATAGACAAATATTATTAACATTTTCAAATCAAATAATAAACATCATGTAAAGTGGGTGTAACTACCGCAATTTATATTTACGTATCTATAAATATAATGATATCTATCTATCTTTATCTCGATCTCAGTTTTTTTTTTTTGTGCATATTGTTTGTTATTTAACAATTTAGTGTTTTTATAACATAAAACAATTATCTAAATATTATTGTTATTTGTGTTATGATTTATAATTTAAGAAAAATTTCAATTAAATGATAATTTAAAAATCTAGTTGGCATTGATTGTTGTTTTTTCGTTTGTTTTTTTAAACAATCTCTAATCGTAATAACAGTTGGGATAAAAACACACAGCCACCTTCGTGATTTGTATATTTAGTTTATTTTTGTATTGTTTATTATAATGACAATGATAAGAATTTTCCTTTGTGATAAGAGAAAATTTATAATTTAAGTTTTTTTTGCATATGGCCATTTAGATTAAATTGCATAAAAATATTATTATATTAAAAATAATAATAATAATAATAATAATAAATAAAAGTGAATCAATATGAATAATGTAAGAAAAAAGTGGAGGAAATTGAAGATTACATTACGTATCTCACAAATGAGGGTATTTCTTTTTCATTATTTTGTATCAAAACTTCCATAACTTATAACACAAGTGCTAGAAAGAGATAGACTTGTAACAGTTTTTTTTTGTACAATAACTTGTGATTTGGGTAATTATTACAAATGTCACAAGTTTTATGTTTCTGTTGTTTTTTTTTCCACATACTTATTTGGAAATTGTTGAATAATTTCACAAATTACTGAAGAATTGTCCAAAAACTTGACAAGTTATTCAACAATTTCGTCTGTTTGCAGTCAATCATTCCGCATTATTGTTTATTGGGTATCTTCGTGTTTTTCCTCTCTTTGTTATTTATTTAATTAAAATCCAGTTAACATTGAAGTGTTATTTTTATTCTTTTAAGCTTAATATAAATCGATATGGATTTACGTCATTATCATACCTTTAATTGGATTCTTATTATTATAATTTTTATATATTAACAGTTAATAGAATAAGAAGGAATTATTGTCTGACGTAAAAAGCTTAAATGTTATATTATTAACGTTCATAATCTAGATTAAGTCTTGTTTTTTTTTTCAATTAAATGTTTTATGGTGGTATAGTTAATTTAACTCTATAAGAGCTAAAGTTTCATTAACCATAAACGATGTGGTTTTTTTTTTAATATTTTTTCTCGACTGTTACAATTCTAGTACTTTTAGATTTATTTATAGAAAACGGCAATTTTTGCATCTCTTAACAAAAACAAGGACTTTATGGGCCGTCCATACGACAGAGACTTACGTGTGCGGTATAGTTTGCGTAAGGGTACGATTACACTAAACACTATCAAGTCTGACTTGTTCAATTTAGCTTTCTTTCAACGAGTACTCACAATCAGTGAAAACATACCAACTTGACAAGTTAAACTTGATAGTGTATTCGTACCCTATTAAAGATGGAACACCGTACGGCACACAGACGGTGCAAGTAAGTTTGCAGAAACCTCATTACGAAGAAAATCGTTGTCGGGGAAGCATTATTTTTTAAATTTTATATATTTCATCTTGTACGAATTTTTGTATTGTTTGTTGTTAAAAACTAAGAAAAATCAACGAGAAAGGTCAAAATGGAGCAAAAAATCATCAGACTGAAGGCATGGCTTGTACCCCGTCCACATGCACAAACCGAGTTTGCACAAAGTAAACCTTAAGCTGGAGTCCCATGGCGCGTGATTTGGCAAGCCTGGCTTGTGGCTCGGGCTTGTAGACGCTCGATCCGGCTTGGCTTGGCTTGGGGATGATATTCCTATGACGCGTGTGAGTTCGTGGTGTGTGATTGGTGATGGCTTGGCAAGTCTTGCCCGAGTCTTGTCAGTGCCGTAGTCCAGTTTAGTTTCCCCTCTATGCGCCTGCAAGCATCGTGAACAAGGTTTCTGTTTTTATGGTTTACATGTCTTCGATTCCATATCGCTGCCCCCCCCCCCTTCATAAAACAAGAGAAACTCCAAAATAATGTCATTTGTCCATTCCATCTTTAATTTATTATGAAAGAAATAATCACATTTATTAACGATAACCTGGGCGCTACTGAAGTGTGGTGAACTTGCATTTTCCTATGGATCAGGTCCGGCGTATGACGAGCCGAGTCTGAGGAGGCTTTGACTCGTTCCAAATTTACCAACAATTGGTGGGAGATCACAAGCCATCCTGAGCAGAGCCAGAAATGACTTGCGCGCCCGTTCCCTCGGTGAGTGGTTTGTCGAGCCTGGGTCGTGGTTTGCCAAAGTGGACGGCTTATTACAGTTTTCACTTTTGTAGAGATCATCTTTGTGGTTCATAGTGCCTTCAAAAAAATTGAATAATTCATGCGCACTCATAACACTTCACACTATTTTTAACTTATGTTTTTAATATGACACAGGGAGCCAAGCCTTTTTTTTTCATTTTACAAGCACTTTTGGGAGACCTATAGTACTTCGCGGCTTGACGCTGGTATTTAACATTTTCTATTTCTTAACGGTTGGGTCAAGTGATTAGTAAGATGCCTAATCTACAAAAATTGCAAATTTCACGTTTGAAGGAATTTATTGAAATTAGGTGCACTAGAAATATTACAAACTCGGCACAAGGTGGCGCTACGTTTACTAGCAACGGGTGCTAAGTACCTTAGATCCGGCTCTGTTTGAACCCGTTTTAATATTTCTGGTAATGTATTCTTCTCAGATTCCGTTTCCTGTGAAATATATTTTTAAAATCCGTTTCCGTTTCTGTTTTGTTCTCTATAAGTATGAAACAAATTGGAGAGCTCTTATTTTGTTTACATTGCATACAAAGATATTGTAAAAAAATGTGAAGAGGCTAGTTTTTTTTAGATTAATTGTTCTCTCATGTATAAAAATATACAATAGATTATTAGATGAACATTTTTTAGAATCGCTATTTAAGAGTTTAGATCAAGAGATCTAAAAGTTATATACCTACAACGGATTGCGGACAAATATATCGATCAAAAACTCAACTATCTAGAATCCATGAAGTTATAAAAAGTATGTTGGTCTGTTCACTTGAATACCAATTATTTTTATAAAAGGTTCATCGATAGGTACAAATTGATCCAACGATGACAAAACGTTTTGGTTTCATCCTTTTAAAAGCTGTTCCTCAAATACTTCAAACAATATGTTATCTAACACACATGAGAACAGAATGCAAATTTCTTATCAGATCAGTGTGCATTGATGTCCAACAATATGTTGTTTAATCGAATAAACTGTTTTATATGAAAAAAAAAGTTTCTCTGTTACGAATGTGCGTCTATCATCAAACACCATTCAATACCTTGTTTGATGAACATCAATTATTTTGCGTGCGTAGGTTTTTCCTATTGTGCAATAGTGTTTAATAACTAATTATGAACGTGGATGTAGCAAAACTAATTGTATTAATCACAGAAAGGCCTGTAATTTATAATGTTACAATGATAAAATATCATTCATGTGTATTCTGCTGTATCCATATTTTACCAATTGAATGTGTCTACAATGCAGAAACGGCATTGCAGATGGTGGTGTTTCGATGCAAAATTCTGAATGGCGATGTGGTCTTTCATTTACTCTATACATAGGTACAAATTGTATCCATTTCCATATAAATATAGCACAGAATTCATTATCGGGTTAATTATCTCTTTGTTTTGCTTCAAAATCGCATATATAATATTTTAATTGACATTGCTTAAGTTAACCGTTTCAACGTTCAAACAGAATGATGTAATATAGAACATAATATTTTATATCAAAACGTTCTATTCAACATTTTGTATAAAGGCGCATCTCTATATATACACATTCAGCCTGTATGAAATTTCTTGGGTAGGTAGCAGTGCAAGTCAGCAGTTTTGAGTGCTGTCCTCGTTCCCGAGCAACACAGCCAACCCCTGTAATTTGTTTCATGCGAGAGCGGTAAATGAATAAACATCAAAGGAATGTGTGTAGACGTGTTTTATGGTTATTAGGTTAGTTAGTTTTGTTGCATAGCGAATAATTGTAAAAAACTTATAATTCTTGATGCTTTGGTTATAATTGAGCACTGAAATATAAAACCCTAGAATATAAGAAAAGAGGGTAAAAAAATAAATAAACCACAATTAAATAAACTGCATCACAAGTCGTATCAGCTGATTTATACTGCCAACTACCGGAAACAAAATACACACGAGACACACAATTACAACGCAAATTTGCGGTTTTCGTGTCAGCCCAGTGTAGAAATTACCCGCAAACAGTGTTGCAAGCGCTGTTGGCAACGCTTACAGCATATTATCGTGTAAATGTGTCCGTGTTGAGTCGCGCCTTAAGAACATTTTCGTATGATCACTTTGTGTTTTTAATGGTTTTCCGTTAAACCATTGATTTTATTTACAACGCTAGGGCACATTAAAACGTAGACATATTGTCGAAGGGTGTGTTTTAATTGGTAACATTAATTTCCATACAATCTTTGATTAAACTATGATATTTAAACTGATGTTATTTAATTAATCAGATTGTTGTGTATCTACACGTGTGGAAGAGAATTTCGTCTTTTAAATTGGCATCTTTATTTTCTAACAAAGATCAAAACTCCTACACGAATTCACTTTTAGTTGGAACATTTATTTGTATTAATCCACGTGTAGATGATAGCTTTGTTGGTCCATTATTGAATATAAGAAAAGTTTTAGGAAAGTTAGTAACTAACTAAAAGCTGAAAAAGCGTGGAAAAGTTAACGATACGGTTTTTTTTCCTCCTCAAAAAAAAGCAATCATATCAAGAGAAATTTGACTTTATATTTTCATAAATTATGCTAGTTTGAATCTATTTATTCTGTGAGTGTCATAACCATACCAGTTTTATTGTATTTGCCATTATAGCTTCCCATTACTTTATATATTATCTAATTTAAGTTTGTTAATTACATTTTGGCTTTGTTTCAGTTAAATCATTGAATTGTGTGATAATCCAATGGTATTAAGTGTGCAAAAACAATACTTACTTACAAGCTTTCGAGTTAATTTCTTTTATTCTTTTTTCCACAAATAAATAGATTTTGCTAGAGATAAATCTTTTTCGTTTAAAGCATCTAATTAACAACTGTAACTTTCAGATTTAATAGTTCTGTTGTTAAAGTTTGTTTTTATTGATTGTTTTTCACGTCTTTCAGTCTATATTATGACTGAAATTACTCGATCGAAGTTTGATAAATTACAGTTTCAGACGTCTGAATAGCTGGGTAATATGCAGTTTTTAAATAAATATAAAGTTTTTCCTTGGATTTGAACTTAATTCGTCTTCCCTAATTAAATATAAATTGTTTATTTTGTTAAAAAAAAATGGATATTGACTTTATTTTATTCCAAATCCAAATTTAGGATTTAAGGAAATTTTTTTAATTTCCTGCAAATGTTCATTGAGTTTAGGCATTTTTTTTAAAATAGGATGTATCTAATTATCTATACTATTATTGAGCTTTTTTTGAATGTTTGCTCATCCGTTTTATTAAAGCAATAATTTAATTCCAGTGACACATTTATTTATTAAAACCACATTAGCTATATTACTACTGAAACGTAACAAATTTTGTTATTATTAGTGAAAGGAATAGTAGGAATCCATCAAATTTTAATACAATCCTATATACTCGATCTATTTGAGTTTAATTGATTTGACTGTAAGAGTGAGATCGTCTGACAGCCTAAGCCTAGGCGCGCATGAACGATTTAATATCGGCTGATGCAAACATCGGTGAGTTACGACAATACATTTAGATTAGAGCGCGCTCATGAACGGTCTTAGCATCGGCCGATGTAAAAAACTGTGGTAAGTCCATGGACTTATAATACATGGACTCCGAATAGCGGTAAGGGGAAGTCTACCACTTTTAGAGACAGGCAGCTTGTGCCGGGGCAGTCTTATTCTTTCTAACTGATCGTAAGTTAGTATTGGTAGGTACGGAGAACCAACCGGTAAAATTCGGTAGAAGTCATTAGATCGTATATCGGTAGAATCTTCGAAATAGGTACATAGGGGAAAACTGGCATTAACCAGTCTCACATATTTCACATAAATTGAAGTGAGATCGAGAGAAACACCATCTGACCGCGTGTTTTGTTTCCATCTCATTTCAACTTATTTGCAAGCCATAAGATTGGTTAATGCTTGTTTTTCAACAATGTACCTATTTCGAAGATTTTTGCGGTATATAAGATAGAAAGAGACAACTTGGCCCGGCGTTATTCTCTGTCCTTAAAACTTGATGTGTACGCAACTCCACCGTTGTTTAATATAGGGATTCGGAGTCCATGGGTAATGCCGATTGTATTCAATCAAGTACAGTTGAACCACCACGTTGAATTAAAAAATTACAAATGAGGAATGAAATGAAAATTTAATTTCTTTGGTGGAAACTCGTCCGGTACTTTTTGATGAAAGGACTAAAACTAAATTATGGGTGAAAACAAGTGGACATCTAATACCAAAATTAAGTACAGTATTTACTGCGGCGATCAATTTGACATGCTACCACTACAGAGTCCATATTTTTCTGAACCTTGTCACTGATGTGAAAATCGGTCTATGCGGGTCAAAATAGATCGGCCGATGAAAAACACATTCAATGTGTACGTTCAATCCTATTATTATAATCGGCCAATAATAGGATATTAAATCGTTCTTGTGCGCCTAAGCTTAATTATAATCATCTCTCATTCTGCATTCTAAAATTGTTCTGCCAAGGTAAAAAGTTTGAGAAACACTAGTCTAGAATACTCTAATAGATTGAGTATATAATGGATGTTATTAAGCTTTTACGACGTACATCTATTATTTCGCACATAATCAATAAATGTTCTTTAAAGCGCCTATTGTGTTTTTGTCTTTAAAATAACGAGTTAATATGTTCACCTGACAACCACCTGTGTTCAATAATTATACCATGACCTGTTGTCCTGTAGAGTTATGGATATGAATTTGGTTATATACGAAACTATACGTAATCCTTGATGCTGTCAATTTGTATTTTTATTTCTACATTACATCCCTTTCACACTATACGGTTTTGACCGTACGGCAAAAAACCGAACGGTGACATTTTTTCAGACATTGCACGGACGACCGCCAAAAAATGTCATGTAGTAGCCGTGTATTGCCACTGCAATCACGGCAACCGTAAGCTCGATCAGTGGCGTATGTAATCAAATGTGTACTCTCGCATTATACGGTTTTTTATTCGTACGATAATTGTGTGAAAACCGAATGAAACTTGATCTTGTGATGTACGTAAATCGTATAGTGTGAAACAACAATCACTTTATTGTTTATTCAGTTTTCTACCATACGGTCAAAACCGGTAAGGGGCGTTTTAGTGTTGAAGTTGTTTGTGCGGGTTTGTTGCTAAAGTCGAATCTGATGTTGTAAATCGAATATTAAACGACACTTAACGGAATTCATTGTATTGCTACCTTTATAAGCATTTTCCTATTGAAACTTTCAACAATACTTGAAGGTTGAGTTCGTGTTGATCAAGTGTCGATCCTTAAACATCCCTTATCTTCTTATTAAAATAGTTATAGTTCTTTGTTGAAAATCTCGCACAAAATTTGAGGCTTGCAATTAGTTAAATGGAAATCACGAGCTTTGTGTGTGCTTTCATCCAGAGAGAGCGACCAATAGTTGTCATGTGCTAATGATAAATTGTTATTTAATTTCAAATTTAGATGTTTTATGATGAAGTCGATCGAAGAGAAATAGATAGAGTATAATACGTTTCTTTGTGAAATTTATGAAATGAAAGAATCATGTTTATAATTTCAGTATACGGAATTTGATTTAAATACAATTTATCGATCATGTTCCGAGGTTTTACGGTTAAAAATTGGATTAATTATGTATTTTTAAATTATTATTTTTAATATAATAGTTAAAAAATTTCATAAGGTTTCTTTTGTAAGTAGATTGTACTGTTGTTATGTTTCTTGTTCACGATATAAAATGTTCAATTACATCTTTTATGGAAAAATACATTTTTACAACTGAATTATAAATACATGCATCGATCATTTTTGCAAGGTGTCATTGCAATAAAGGTCGAAAGTTATTGATTTGTAATTCAAGAATACAATGCTACCAACAGTTTATGTAAAAATTATTGTATAAATAATAAAATTTACAAACAAATGAAAAAAACATCAAGTAATTTTCGAAAATGTATTTACAGCAAACATAGAAATTTTCATTTTTAAACTTCTTTGATTGTTATTACAATTTTTTCGCTTTCTTAACATAACTACTTTGATAAAATTTATAAAACATATTAAATAATAAAACTACATTTGGTATATAAATTATTAATAAAATTTTTTTAACATCACAATTTGGGGATAAACTTTGTAATGAATGCAGAATTAATATACAAAATTGTATTAGTTGGCACATTGTTATTTTCGGTTTCCATCTTTTTAATGGTTTTTGCCATTCTGGTCCTAATGATGATAATAAATAATATGTGTACATTATAACATGAATAAATGAATTGACTATGATTGGAAACGTTGCCATTCCACCTAGAATTACCATCAAAATCATTCAATACAAATATAAACAATAAAGATTTTAATGTTTATAAGAAAATTTACCTGCAGTATATTTAACTCCCAACCATGCTATAAATAATGTAGAACAATGGTGGTAAACATGTAAATTTGAAACTTGATTATATTTTTTACGTAAAACAAAAAATATTGTTTCAATTAATTCGATCCATTTTAATAAAAATGTATAATAAACGAAATTTAACATTCGTATAGCTAATGGATCATTTGAATAATCTGGTGGTTGACAACCTAATGAATAATGTGTTGTCCAACCGGAGGTTAAAATCTAAAAATTTTTTTCATCAAAATCTTTTAAATCATCAAAAAAAAAAAATTAATAAAACTTACCCCATAAATTATAAAAACACAAGCGAATATTTGAAAAATATTATAATAGTAAATTATCGTTTTTAAACTGTATGGTTTACGATTCTCCATAAATTTAGGAAAAATATAATAGACTGAAATTAAATAAGTTAGAATAATACTAGTTAGGGGTAGTGGTGTACGGAAAAGTAACCAATCTTGCACCCTGGAATCTAAAATTTATTCAGAATTTATGATTGATGAAAAAATTTAAAAAATTTTCAATAAAAAATACCTGCAACATCATGCATGAGGTAGTTATAGTTTTCGTTGATAAGTTCCCACATTTTTCTTGTTGATATTTTTGTTTTGTCTTCAGGGATTTGTTGTGATATTACCAACAACAATTTAATAACTAATTGAATTTTGTCAATGACTGTGATTTTATTATTTAAAACATTGACGTTTGCTGGTGTTTTGTTTGCTAATTTTTTGAATACTAACGACAATCAAAGATGATTTCGTAAAAATTTTGTCGATTATATCGATTAATTAAAATACGTTTGTTTTTTTTCTCAATTTGTTTTCCATATTTTATAACTATTTATTTTTTCTTATTTTACAGTCTAAAGAGAAGATGATGCGTGGAGCACGCCGTGGTTGTGTCCGTTTAAAGGGTGCTGTTGTTGGTATCGATGATGAAGATGATAGTACATTTACAGTAACTGTAGATCATAAAACATTTCATTTTCAAGCTAGAGATGCTGAGGAACGTGAGAAATGGGTGCGTGCATTAGAAGATACGATTTTTCGGCATGGCAATCGAGTAATTATTTATTTAAAATTAGAAAAAACAAAAACAAATTATTGTTATTTGTTAAATGTAGGTAATGTGGGATTTACATCGACCACCACCAACAATTAAAGATTTTGATAATAAAGTATCGGAAGCTGATGCTTATCTACAATTAATGATTGAACAAACAAAAGTATGTATTGGTGTGTTGATATCAGTGACGTATAGCTACTGTATAAAAAGCGTTAGCAATGTGGTATTGGGGCGCCAACGGGGGGCCAAACCCGACATTTACCCTCTCTTATATTTTTAAAAATTGTGGTAATTTATTAAAATAATTGAAAATTTATCTGCAAATTGCTACCTTTCAACTTGTAAGTTCTGATAGACTTGTAGCTCATTTAACAAGTTAAACCTATACTTTCTGTACCAGAAATCAATTTTCAAATCGGTGCCCTCTCGCTTGCAAACATTTCTGACGGCGCCTTTAGCCCTGAACCACAAAATAAAATACTTAATATAGAACATTTACACAAAAACACAAACCAATTGTACTAACACGCTAGAATACCATTTCTCTAGCGTAGTCACGATGGATTTACAGGGCTTTCGATAATAAATTATCATAACCCAAAGCTACAATTCCCTAAGGACCCGAATCAAAATAATAAAAGTTCTCCCCACGAATGCAATAGTTTTTGTAAAAATCAATGTCTTTTTTATTTTCATCAACTAAGAGTGGAAAAGGGTGCGATTATGCTTCTGTAAGATCCCGATACTTTTAGCTACGCCACTGATTACCATTTATATACGGTTTTTTTTATGTTTTAATTAAATTTAATTATTTTTTTTTAGAAACTGGAAGAACGCATAACAACAATGACTGATAGTGAAGAGAAAGTCAAATGCCAATTGATATTGGAGCATGCTAATGTAAGATTGCATTTATATTGAATTATTATTATATTTATCACCCATTATTGATATTAATTACAGGTAATGCTTGATAATATAAAACATTCAATTGTTTTACTACAGATAGCAAAGGTGAGTATCTATACCCTCTTTAATTTAATAGTATTTTGTTTTTTTTGTTTTTCAATTATTATAGAATACCGCCCATCCAATAAATGGTATTTATCAACAACGTTCTGGACCAACGCCAGTTAATACAACAACAAATGATACAGGTACGTATTGAGATTTTAATTTTTAATAATTATTAATTTTTTTTTTTTTTTTAATTATAGAAGTAAGTGCTGTTGTTGGGGAGAATGTACAACAGGGTATTGAATTTGGTTCAGAATGTGTAGAAAATGCACGTAAACATATCAGAAATTTAGGTCCATCTACAAGTTTAGTTGTACCAACAATGTCTTATTCAAGTTCTGAAGGTGAAGATGACTTTTATGATGCAAACGATTCACCATTTACACCAGGAAGTCAATTACCAACACCTACGTAAGTATTGTATAGTATATTGTTTAATACGTAATTATTTATGGAAATTTATTTAAAATTTTGTACATTGTGATATTATGTAAATGATCATGGACGTTTAATTATTTTCTCTTGTTCATTAATAACGTCACTATTACTATCAAATTTTTCTATCAACTTATATCCATATGTGCGTGTGCGTGTGTGTCTGTGTATTTTTTGGGTTCTTTTTTTTTAAAAAAAAAGGACACCTTCCTGTATATCCGTAATAATTACAAATTAACAAATACATCTGCTATGAATGGTTATTTGGCCAAAATACGATACTTCTATCTTTAAGCTACTATTATTTTAAATTTGTAATTTAATCCATTGAATGTTTTGTAATGAATTATTTAGAATTATTTGAGTGGAAATTGACCGAAATTCCTATAATATCCACACCTTCTCTCTCTTTCTCTCTCTATCTCTTTCTTAGTTCTCCTGAAATTTTGAACTGTAATTTCAGGCGTCGTCGTCGTCGACGGCGGCGGCGGCAGTGACGGTATTGTGGCGTCGCAGATATTTATCAATAAACCACAACCGATTAATATTAAATAATAATATACAAAGTTAAAGTGTACATTTTTTTGATTATTATTAAAATAATTAAACAGCAATAATGATTGACGACAATAATTATACATTTCATACATCATAAATGATCGATAATAGTGATTATTGATTTTTATAGTTTTATTAAAAAGTATAATCTAGTATAACAAATATTTATAAGCCTTTATATACAACGATTTTTATATTAAAAAAATAATTATGTTTAAATTAATAAATAATCGTTTAAATTTTCGACGTAATAGTCGAAGGTGATTATTTTGTTATCAATTTTTTTTTGTTTTTTTTGACTGTCAGATTTTAATGATTAATGTTTTCTAGCAGTAGTATTCGTTCTTATAATGATAAACAATTGGTGGCAACTGGTGGTGGAACAAATACAACAACAGTAACAACAACAACAACAACAGCAACATCAACAACCACAACTACAACAACAACAAGACGAGAAAGTGTTAATGCAAAAAGACAAGACAGTATTACATTAAAGACTCCACGTGTTAGTAATTTTGATGAATTAGATTATGATGGTGAATATTGATTTATTATTAAATTAATTAAACTTTAATATTATTTTTTATTGTATTTTTTATTTAGAATTATATGAAGATGGTGATGAGCCAGATGTGGAAATGGATAGTCATGGTTCAGTTATTAGACATTTATTATCACAAGTTAAAATTGGTATGGATTTAACGAAAGTTGTTCTACCAACATTTATTTTAGAACGACGATCATTATTAGAAATGTATGCTGATTATTTTGCACATCCTGATATTTTTATTAGGTAGATTTTCTTTCGCTGTCATATTTTTTCATCTAATTCAATTATAATCAAATAGAATAGCAGATTTAAAAGACCCTAGAGATCGTATGGTGCAAGTAGTTAAATGGTATTTATCATCTTATCATGCTGGACGTAAAAGTGCAGTAGCTAAGAAACCATATAATCCAATATTAGGTGAAATATTTCGTTGTCATTGGGATTTTCCTGAATTAAAAAATAATAAAGATACTGTTGTTGATGATGAATTAGTAAAAGATGGGCCTATACCATGGTGTACAAAGAATCAATTAACTTTTGTAGCGGAACAAGTCTCCCATCATCCGCCCAGTATGTTCCTTACATAAATTAATATAGTAATAATAATAATAATTTTATTTATAATAGTTTCAGCCTTTTATGCAGAACATTATAATAAACGTATAAGTTTTAATGCATATGTTTATACAAAATCAAAATTTTTGGGTTTATCTGTATGTGTTTACAATATTGGACAGGGTATTGTTACAGTTTTAGATTATGATGAAGAATATATTTTAACATTTCCAAATGGTTATGGTCGTTCAATATTAACAATACCATGGATAGAATTAGGTGGTACAGTTACAATATCATGTCAAAAAACTGGTTATAATTGTAATATCGAATTTTTAACAAAACCATTTTATGGTACTAAAAAACATAAAATCACAGCTGATGTATATGGACCAGATAAGAAATGTTTTTTATCAATATCAGGTGAATGGAATGGCATAATGGAAGGTAAATGGCATGATAAGGTAAATCTATTTAATTGATTTATTTATTTATTTCAAAATAATTAATTATTTGTATTATTCAAAAAGAAGACACAAGAATCCGAAGTGTTTGTTGATGTTAATAGTTTAGATATAATGCAGAAACGTGTAAAACCAATTTCTCAACAAGAAGATAACGAATCTAGACGTTTATGGAAAGAGGTGACAGCCGGTTTAAGATTTAATGATATTGATAAGGCAACAACAGCTAAACAAAATTTAGAACAAAAACAAAGAGATGAAGCCAAAGAACGTAAAGAAGGTGGAATTGAATGGCAAACAAAAGTATTATTTTTCTATTATTTTGTTGTATTTCTTCTCCATCTCTAATCATTTATCTGAAATTTTTATTTTCAGTTATTCTCAAAATATTCTGAAGATTGTTGGATGTATAATCAGCCATTAAAGCAACGGTTATTACAGACATCGAATACAACTTGAACAAAATGAATATTAATTAGAAAACGATAACCAAATCTTATGGAAATTTTGTGCTTTTCTAAAGAAAACTATTCCTTACACGTGTATCTATAACGCCTGAAATGTTTATTTTTTCAGGACTCAGTAGTACTACTATTATTAATTATAATTATTATTATTACTATTATTATTATTATTATTATTACTATAGTGAACTGTGATATTGCATCATGAAATGAATCGTACTTTGGAAAAGTGCAAGCAAGCAAAATTTTGTTGTTTTTTTTTAGTTTTTAGTTTTCAAAGTATTAAAATTGCAGGCTGCCGGACAGCATTTATTTACGCAAAATCTCGTTTTTTTCTAATACATTTATTATATAATTTACTTAATTACAATCATGTTTTTGTACAATAAATTTGTGTGTAATAGGCCTGAATGATAAGAATGTAGTACAATCAATTAAATTTAAATTAAAAAAAAAAACAAAAACGTACATGTGAATTACTTCCAATTGAATTTCTTTGACAAAAATAAAATTGAATAAAATAATAAAACATATCAAATAGAGATTTGTATTATTGTTGAGTGTGTTAGAAGGTACTTCTCAAAGTTGCACTAATCCTTCATGTTTGATAACAGATTAAAGAATTTCTGCTAATCAAGTAAGGTCGTTAGAACTAAGCTGTTATCATAAATATTTTGAACAGTTTACGTAATATATGTAAGACTTGGTGTGTCTAATATAAACATAGGTAAAAATACAGTCACGACCCACTCTTAAAGGGTACGCATAAGTTAAGATAAACTTAACAGAAACAAAGTGATGTTTAGCTGAGAATCTCGATGTACTTATCCACCGATGTTTCACCGTAATCATGACAAATACAGCAAATGTTTAATATTAAAGTGGAATTTTTTAATCTTTAGAGGGTGGATGGTGTCAATAGCTGGAATTCTTAGACGCTTGACCGCTTATTTTCAGTTTATCTAATTCCAACTGATACAAAACCCCTAGGAATAGATGATGCTATCAGCTATACTATTCTTATTTTCATATTAGAAATATCAATTCTGTATGTAATTGAATAATGAAGATGCCAGTTTTGATCAGGGTCCTAGACGGAAACTTGCTGAGTTGCAGGACTGCAAGATTCTGAAAATGTAAGTACTTTATTCAAGTGACCATAACCGTGTATATATTGAGGGGCTCGATTGCAAGAGTACAGATTACATAAATAACATTGATGTTAGAAATATTAAAAAATTGATAAATCACTTGTCGCACTTTACATTTGCACAGCGCTGCTAGTACCTATGCATTGTTATAAAACATAAATAGTGCGTTTAAAAAACCCCAGCATTTTTATACTCTTGATTGTAAATTTTGGATATTCCGTATACTAATTGGGTTGACAGTCTGACAGTGTACATTGTATGAAGTTTAACTTTTTCTCTAAAGCTTGGTAATATTTTGCTGTTTGAACATCACGTTGGTAAAACATGTGTGTAGTCTCGAACTACTGCTACGAATAACATCAATTGCAATTCTTTCTCATGTTACGACGTGACGAAAAACATGTTTGACAAGTAGTCAAGAAGGGCGTATGTTTTGAATTCACTTCAACAAAGCCGAAAATTCAGCAATTTATAATGAATAACAAACACAAAAAGTTGCGGAAATATTACATGTTTGAAATTACTGTTGTTTTTGAAACTTAATTAGTTGTTAATTTGTGGTGAACACTAAAATAGTTTGTTTATGTACAAATATGAAAGACAATTCGAAAACACTGATTCAAGTTGAGCTCTATCACTGATAAGATCTTTTCTGAATTCCAGCACTAGATAGGTATTTGTCCGATGAACAAACAAATCTGTGAAACCGGTGAAACGCTGAAACAGACCTTTTCAGACGAACGTTTCGAAGTATAATATAAAACAACAAAAAGAAAAAACGGTAAACTCGATTCAAAATTTAATAAACAGATGAAATCTACATCAAACAATGTATTAAAAGCAATGAAATCTGCTTATCCTTTTTGAGAGCATGTAACATTTGTAAAACAATGATAAAGTAAAAAAAAATTGAATGCCTCGAATAGAAAAAAACTCTGAATCTGATTACACCTAAGAGAAGCCTCAAAATTAACCAAGATTAGACGATCATCAAATTTAAATTGAAAAAGTTGCTCAAATATTACATGTTTAAAATTGCTGTTGTTTCTGGAACTTAATTTGTGGTGAACATTAAGGGCGAAATAGTTGTTTATGTGCAAATATGAAAGACAATTCGAAAACACTGATTCAAGTTGAGCTCTATCACTGATAAGTTCTTTTCTGAATTCTAGCGCTAGATACATATTTGTCCGATGAGCAAACAAACCTGTGAAACGCTGAAGCAGATCTTTTCAGCAGAACGTTTCGAAGTATAATATAAAACAACCAAAAAAAAAAAAACGGTAAACTC
>JAZBGY010000584.1:0-51316 GCA_037414755.1 Lydus trimaculatus | reverse complement strand
AAAAATGTCGTTTAAATATCCAGAAGTTAGACGAGACGACTCTGTTATTGATAATTATTTTGGAACTGAAGTAATTATAACATTTTTTTTTTTATTATAATTGTTATCATCAATTATCTTATTAATGATAAAATAGATTAAAGATCCATATAGATGGTTGGAGGATCCTGATTCTGAGGAGACGAAAAAATTTGTTGATGAACAAAATGCTATAACACGACCATATATTGATAGTTGTCCATTTAAAGAAAGTATTAAAAATACGGTAACAAAATTATGGGATTATCCAAAATTTTCAGCACCATTTAAACACGGTGATAAATATTATCAATATCGAAATACAGGTATTTATAGATTATTAAATAGAATTAATGTTAAATCATTCAAATATTTGTTGTAGGATTACAAAATCAAGGAGTTATTTATGTACAAGATGATTTAAAAAGTGATGCTAAAATATTTTTAGATCCAAATACATTATCTGATGATGGTACAATAGCATTATCTGGTACAGCATTTTCAGAAGATGGTAAAACATTTGCATATGGTTTGAGTGCTAGTGGATCTGATTGGATTGAAATTAAATTTAAAAATGTCGATAATGGTAGTGATTATCAAGAAACGTTAAAAAAAGTTAAATATTCACCAATGACATGGATGCATGATAATAAAGGATTCTTCTATGGGGTAATTCAATAATAACAACAACGTTTTTTTTTTATTAATAAACAAATATTCCAATTATAGGCATATTTAGAACAAACTGGTAAAGCTGATGGTTCAGAAACGCAATCAAGTGAAAATCAAAAACTTTATTATCACAAATTAGGTACTGATCAAAGTCAGGATATTGTCGTTGTTGAATTCGATGATCCACATTTAAGAATGTAATTCACTTTTACATAAAAAATTTCTATTTCTAACAATTGAATTTGAATTCTAGCGGCGCCCATGTTAGTGATTGCGGAAAATATTTAATTGTAACTAGCATAAAGGGTTGTAAAAATAATTTATTATATTTTACAAAATTAAATGATGGTAGTGTTACTGAAAAATTCAAACTTACACCGGTAGTTACCGAATTTGTTGCCGATTTTGAGGTACAAACATTGTAATTTATTGTAATTATCGATAAATAATCAAAACAATTTTCTAGTATATTACAAATGTTGATAACAAATTCTACTTTCGTACAAATAAAGATGCACCAAATTATAGAATGGTAATGATCGATTTCACAAATCCAATAGAAAGTGAATGGAAAGACTTGATAAAAGAACATCCAAAAGATGTATTAGATTGGGCCAGTGTTATCAATGATAATTATCTTGTTGTTTGTTATCTTAAAGATGTTAAAGTAATTCGAATTAATTAATTATTAAATTTTAATTAATTAATTGATTATATTTTATAGAATATAATGCAATTGTATGATATAAGAACTGGGGAAAAGGTTTACGATTTTAAATTAGACGTTGGTACAGTATCTGCTGTATCTGGCAAGAAACGTCATAAAGAGATGTTTTATAGTTTTTGTTCATTTTTAACACCAAATATGATTTATAGAGTTGTTTTTGAAGAGGATGGTTCTGTTAAAGAATCTGTAAGTCTATTATTATTATTATTAATCGAAAATTATTAATATAAATTTTTAGTTATTCCATGAAACTAAAGTTGGAGACTTCGATTCATCTCAATACGAAACTAAACAGATATTTTATAAAAGTAAAGATGGCACCGACATCCCTATGTTTATAATCAACAAAAAGGTCATTATTTTATTGTTAATTGTCGAGTTTATTGTAATTTTGTTTTAATTAAATTTAGGACTTAAAAAATGATGGATCAAAACCGTGTTTATTATACGGTTATGGTGGTTTTAACGTTACCCTAACACCATCATTTGGTGTATCACGTCTAGTATTTATCAATAATTTTGATGGTATTTATGCTTTAGCTAACATTCGAGGAGGAGGGTAATTGTTTTTTTTTTTTGTAAAAATCTCAACATTACAGTTCTAATAAAAAAAATTTAGGGAATACGGTGATAATTGGCATAACGGTGGTCGTTTTGATAAAAAACAAAATTGTTTTGATGATTTTCAATATGCTGCAAAATATTTAATTGAAAATAATTATACAAAACCAAATAAATTAACAATACAAGGTGGTTCAAATGGTGGTTTATTAGTTGCTGCTTGTATAAATCAAACACCAGAATTATTTGGTGCTGCTATTTGTCAAGTTGGGTAAATTATTTGAAATTTTTTTTGGTAAATTCTTTTATAATTTTTTTTTTTTTAATTTAGTGTTCTTGATATGTTACGTTTTCATAAATTTACAATCGGTTATGCATGGAAATCAGATTATGGTTGTTCAGATGAATTAGAACAATTCAAATATTTATATAAATATTCACCATTACATAATATAAATATAACGAAAAATGGTGTACAATATCCGGCAACATTATTATTAACAGCTGATCATGATGATCGTGTTGTACCATTACATTCATTAAAATTTATAGCTGAATTACAGTATAAAATTGGTAAATTACCAACACAAACTAATCCACTTATGATAAGAATTGAAACACGAGCCGGTCATGGAATGGGAAAACCAACATCTAAACTGGTAATTTTACAATTTTATTCAAAATTCAATTATTGACTGTTTTTTTTTTGTTCTATTGTAGATCGATGAAGTATCTGATACTTTTTGTTTTATATCGAAAGCACTTGATTTGAAATTTACCTCATAATAACAACACAGAAAACTGGAGAATCTTGCCTGTATTGTGTAAATTTGTGTTTTTTAGCATATATTTAGAAATTCTATAAAAATTATTGGGAGTGCATTTATAAATTCATTTTAAATTTTAAAAGTGCCTATATGGAGAAGAAGTTTTATTTATTTTGATTTCAACAAATTTGCATTTACACGTACATCTCAAATATGTAAAATCTTTTTACCATAATTTATTTGTTAATAACGAATTTCTATGTCAAGTACTTACCATGTACAAATATGATTTATCACATAAATTGTTATATAAAGGTGGTTGAACTGAATTTTGTTGTTTTATTTACCCAAATTTTCAATTTGAACGATTACTGTCAGCTATTTGAGTACTCCCGCACATTCCGTCGTGGGGGAGAAGGTACAAAGTAGGATGGATAACGTATTTGCAAGCGTTGTGTTGAAATGAGATGGGTATATGTACAGGCTCCACCTCACGAATGTATATTTGGTTGCCTACACACAAGTATTATTAGGTAAGAAAATCGGAAAATTTCAATTAAACCAATTTTGCCAGATTAAATTCGAACATATGCGCTCTTTTATAATTTGTAAACTACTTATCATTATTACATAAACTAATAATTAATAATCTAGAACAGTAGAACAATCGATATGAATCACAATTGTACGTTCCAATTTAAGAAAACGGTATTTAACTAATTGAACCAGAATTTATCCGGAAATAATTACATCGGAAATCAGAATTAAAAAATACTACATGTACTGCGAACGATAAAATCGAACAAATATAGAAATAATCGCGTCCAACACAGGGACGGATTAAAACAGCTTCCAGTGGAGATAAGCGTTTCTTTAGGAACCTCGCTTCCGATTGATCCGCACTTATTTAGAGGAGGGCCAAAAATTAATCGGGGTTAATGGAGTGTTAATTGTGGAATTTCTAGAATTGTTTGTTGTACATTTTTGGACTTGTAAAAAGGAATGCGACCAATTTTCATATACGTGATTAGATAAATCAAATATTGTTTATTTGTCGCTATTGTTATATGAAGAAAAATTTCGTTTATTCCGTTGATTATAATCTGATAACAGTCTATTGATATGTTTTTGTTGGTATATTTCGAATAAAGATTATTAACCTTTTATTTGTTGTTATTTGATCTGTTTGTCATTAGACATTTATTCATCGAATTTACCATTGTGTATTATAAATATTTATTAAGAAAAAAAATATTTTCAAAAGGGTGTGTTCTATATAAAATGTTGATGATTACAACTGACTGTAAGTTCTTGGATGTGATTAACTATTTCTTAACAAAACTATTAAAACTAACAACCGATTAAGTCGACAAAATATTACTGCTACATGCAAACTTTACTACAATAATGTAAAGTTATTCAATAAAATTTTCACGCATTCATTTAGTTTCCATACAAGTCAACACATCTGAATAGTAAAGAATTTAATAGACAAAATGCTGATGTTTATATGAATCATCAATGACGCTTTACTATTTCAGAAATATCATTAAGTCATTGTGATAGCAATTTATTAACGAAATACGTTTACGCTAAACACTACAGCAGAACACCTTTATTAATATCGTGTATCCCACCGAAAGTATTCAATTTTTCTTTTGATTATTTTGCTGTAAACTTGATGCAATATCTTTATGAGAATGAGAAATCCACGCAATCATACTGCGCTCCTTTGAATTGGCGGGTATGTTACATGCTACTGTGACGTTCTGTATGTTTTTAAATAATTGTATTTTACCTTATTCGACTACATTTACTGTGTTAGAATATAAATGCATCCATTATTAACAACCCCAATTTCATTAATAATAACATCCAGAGTTATATTGTTCTCATTCAAGATTAATCATTGATATGAATATTATTAAAAAAATAAATAAATCGAATTGATCGTTATACTGCAGGACGATTATTAATTATGTTGTTGTTATGAAAAATTGAAAAACATATCCGACTCGTAGGAGTTTGTATTTTTTTTTTTTTTTCATTCGTATGTGTTTCAAACTTTTCCACTCGAATTATTAATAATTTAAAAGAAATACAGCGATTTTCCACAAAAAATAAACATGTTTTGTAATTTTTTGTTATTACTCATTTGTTTTTGCCATAATTAGTATGGGGTTTTATTCGGAAAAAAAATTATTTAATTTTATTAAACAATTTATGGGTGGGCGCTTCACTCATTCCCCTTGTTAAATGTTATTGTAAATTTTATTACCATCGATATTTTATTACCTCGTCTAACAATTTTATTTCAAACACTTTCGAACTCTATCAAAATGATTAGATTATGTTCGCCAATGATGTAATTTATTGTAATTCAAAAAGAAAATAACAAAAATGATTAATAAAAATTAAACAAAATCTTCGAGTGGGTTTTTTTTTATTTTCTTATTTAAAATAATAATTATAGGATGTCTATTAACGATTACATCCATTCAAATAGCCGATCGCCCCTTTCTTGAAATATTATGACAAACATATCGTAACATAACCATAAGGTTTTAGTTCAGTGTAAAACAGTTCGCGTACGAACGCGGTACGGAGTTTATAACTGAATAATCACACGCGTCCTTCAATAGCGCGCATATTTCAAATAATTTTACACGAATCTTACAAAAATCTCTCCAATTGTGATTGGATTATTCTAGTGATTTGTTTTTAAAATACATTTTATTTATATTTGTGCTGAATTGTGTTAAAAATGATTACACTCTACAAAACAATTAAAGGTACAACGAAACATAAACGAAAACGCGAAAGTAAAGGGTGAGTAGTTTACGATTAATAATTATTTATTAAAATATGAAATATGAAACTGTTGTTCAATTGAGTAATCGATAGAGTGTTATGTATTGTGGCTACTGAAATTCGGTCAAAATTACCGGTATGTTGTGTAATCTGGCGATTTTCTTGAATCGAAATATAATAAAATAAAATAGAAAAAAAATGAAAGTGTATCACTATTAATTAGGTAATATTCTAATTAAATAAGAAAATTCGATTTAGACTCGTTCTAATTCATTTTGACCAACTGACCGTAGATTTTTTCAATAATTTTCAATTCACTCCATAAACAATAATACAATAGATTTTATTTTATTATCTATTTTATTATTATTAAAATTCCATAGTCGCGACATTTAAATGTGAAGGTAGTATTCATGTTAGTTGAAAACTAGTCACTTTACAACCTTACAAACTCATCTCAATAAATTTAAACTCTAATCAATAATTGAAACATTCTAAATTCCATTAGGTTTTTTTATTGAATTTTAATTATTATTATTATTGATTAATAAATGCAAAAATGCCTCCAGTTGTGGATAATTATTCAAATAAACTGGAAAAATAATTATTGTAACACAGAAAAAAAAACAATAATCTTCTTATATTAGAAATTATTTGCTCTAACAATTATTTAATTATTTAAAATTACAAATAACTGTAAATAATTCTGTTAGAAATTATAAGAGCTTTACGACCCAGAAATCTTACAACTTCAATTATCTTCATCCGAAAATTGTGAATAATACCTACAGAAATTTGCTAATTAATTGTGTAACAAAATGAATCATTTATGCAATGATGATCATCAAAAATATATAGGTAGGTTTATATTATTTGTGTCAAGTTCATCGATTTTATTGCAAAAATGTGGATTTTCCATTTGTGATTCCTGATCTAAATCACGTTGAAATCACGATGAAATACCAAATTGTTTATTTGTAAATCGAAAGGAATCCGATGTTAGTCAGACATTTGGAAAGATAGTATTTTTCAACAATTATAATAGCCTAAGGTCGATATCAATTTCGACTCTAAAGAATACATCATAGTTTATTGTGAAATATACCGCTAATTGTTCGATTTATATCTAACTTTCTATATTTGCTGTATAATGATTTTGCATATTTAATTTAAATTATATCTATTGATATTTATGTTTTAAATGGCAAAAGGGCGTTATATATACGTTTATCATTTAACTCACATATTAATCATTACGAAACACCTATATGGTTTAGTTATTTAGCATTATCATCATCATTATTATTATTATTATGGTCGTGAGAGTCCCGTATAATACAGCACCGAAATATTTCGTCGAGACTCAATCAAATCCGATTGCATTTTCAGCTGAGTCAGATAAATGAAAGTGATTGTGTCGATTAAAATTCGTCTTATATATATATATAGATATATAGGTATATATTTTTGATTGCACTCAACGAAATAATAAGAATAATAATAATAATAATAAAAAAGGCTATCAGATTTTTGTTTAATTTTATTTTCTTGTTGATGAGGGGAAGATGATTTTTTATTTTCGATTTTTGTTAAAAGAGAACCTGTTCAATTTCTATAATGGTTGAAATCATTAACCCGACTCGACGAATGGGACTTTTTCATACTGATGGGGCAGAAAAATGTTACAAAAAAAAAAAACAACGAAATGTATATAAAATGAAATTGCAAAAAATCTGAATGTCATTCTTTGCCTGTTTTCAACATCCAAACACACATATACCCCTTATCATCGCTAACAACAACAACAACAACAACAATAAAACCAACAACGAAGTAAACAGGGGATAAAAACATCAAATGTCTACGAAACAAACTATCGAGTTTATTTTTACGATGTTGAACAAAATCTTCTATAAATAATTCTTTCACTTCAACATTAAAAATAAATTAAAAGAAAAAATTGTTTTGATATTATCTTTGAATATACGAATATGATACAATGAAATATTAGCAGTCATGTAAACGCATGTTTCAATAAACATTTATTTGTTTTTTTATAAAAAAAAAAAGGGTAATCACAATTATTCTACGTGTACAAAAAATTGTCGCAAATAAATCACAAGTTACCAGACATATTCCATATGAAACACCATCTCGATCTTGATCTTTATTAACAATACACACATTACTGTGCAATTCCGAAACCAGATGTCTTACTGTTGTGACACATTTGATTCAAAAGTTATCCAGTATTACTGGTCAAAGAGATCCGGTTGATAAACAAAAATTTGTTATTAATATTTCTATAACAATACTAGTTTAGATGCTTATCAGAGAAAATTGCAAGAACTATGCAATACAGGGATGGGCAATGTTATGTATATTTATAATATGCAGTTTTGTAACAATCTCTAAAAATGCCATACTGTATACGGCATATTTTAAATATAATTATTTTTATGAAGAGCAATGATGTATTCTATACACCTATTGTTGAAATCATATTGATTTTATTATATATCAACAATAAATTTTTGTTTTATTATTTGTTTAAATAAAAGTACCATCGAGTATAAGTGCAATGTTCGTTTTAGCAATACAAACGAAATAAATCATGAATCGAGCATTACACCAGGAATTTTTTGAAATGACATCTTATATTTGCATACAAGTATATCAATAATAATAATAATAATAATAATAATAATAATAATGGTGATGATAATGTTTATAAATAAACAAAAACGATTATTAATTTTGCCTATTCTTGATTTTGTTTATATGTGGGCGCTGACTTTTACAAATAAAATAACAATGTTTTTATTTATAAAAATAACGAAAAACATCGAATTTGTTGTATGTGTTGCGGATTCTCCACACCTTAATCATCTGAAAATAAATGGAAAGGTCGCCAAGTGAGTTGTGTGTGTTGAACTAGAAGGACGGTCAACGATACAATCAACAATAATACACCTGATGATGCAATTTAATATTAGATCGAATACATTATCATTATCATCATTTAATAATTATTAATTTGATGGATTTGTGAAGATTTTAACACAACACAATATTTGTAGAAACATTACAACAACATTAATGATTTTTATTTCTATAAATAGCAATACGTAGACAAGAATATTTAATGACACATCTTTGTTGCTTAATAGTTGTAAATTTCCTATTATTTACGTTAATTAGTCGATTATATAATTATCTTATTTGCTGTTCCTACAGCAGCATTCCACTATATCGATGTCAACAAGTCAACACATTAAATCGAGTAAATTTCACAATAAGAAAAACAGGTGATTTAGTATCTCATCTTAAAAATTATTTGGCAACTTCTTTTTATTAACTGTCGAAACGAAAATTTTGTATTTTTTCGGTGCCAAATTCACATTGATATATGGACCAGATTTATTTATTTATTTTTTTTGTTTGTAAAGTCATTTCAAGTCAATTTTATATAGTTTTCGCTTTAATAAAACGCCGCATCGTTGCTACTGTTCAAACCGAAATAAATTCAACAATAATATTGTTGTACTAAAGAAAAAATATTATAAAAACAAAACAAAAAAAAAGCAAAATACCAATCATTCTAACTGTGTAAGCAATAAAATTTGATGCGCTTTCTGATTATCACTAGTTAAGGAGCATATGTAGCGGAACAAATTTTACAATAGATGCTCATATATGGATCTATTGCACATTTAAATTACAATATAATATTTTTTTATAAATGAAATATAAGCGTGATATTGCAAGTGTTGAAACCTCTAAATATACAGCATACGACAGCCAAATAGGTACATAGGGAGAAGCATCAGCTTCACCCACTCTTACAGAGAAACAATGATCAACTAGAAGTGTTGTTCACGCCACTCATCACTCATCCCTAGTATCGATCTTTGATGTAGTTGCTTGGAATCTATTACAAAATATTGCTCAGATAAGGAACCAACTTTTATGCATGAAAGAAGGATGATATATTAAAACAGAATTAGGGATGGGTGACGTCAACAACCGATAGTCGTACACTTCTGGCTAACCAGTTTCTCTTTATAACATTGTAACTCATAAGCCTTGTTCGGGCTATGCTAGTAATTTAGTCGAGTAGCGAGTAATTTAGTAGACAACTGACCAAAAAACGTTCGCATTACGGTCGTATATAGTACATTAGTGAGTTGTGTATTGCAAAACAAACAGGCTGCCACGCAACAAACTAAATAGGTTTATAAAGTTTATTGTAATGGGTATTTTGGACGAAGTTAAAGAAGAAAGTAGTGAGATGACAAAATCAGCTAGCAACCACGAAGCATCTACGCAAAAAAACAGTGTTAGAACACTCCGAAGAATACTCCATTACTTAGAGAATGATTGAAAGCTGAAAGCTACTCGACTAAATTTTCGTTGGTCAGACAGGTTTAGTTACTAAATTACTCGCTACTCGACTAAATTACTAGCATAGTCCGAACAAGGCTGTATGGAAGATATGAGAGTGGGTAGGGTCGGTGCTGTTTCCTATGTACCTATTTTGCTGCCACATACTGTATAGATAGTTTAACTGGATTGGTGATGCTGTAAGCGCTTTTTTCGTCTGAAAATAATACTCATCTCGTTTTGGGATGAATACGAAATGTGGTTAATGTTGTATTGCATAAGTCCCCAACCGCATTCCGTTGCAGAAAATAGTGTCAATAATAATAAATAAATTGCGTAATGTTTTTTGGGAAAAATTTAAAAATATTTATAATAATTTTCAAATACATTTGGTGTAAATTTTATTGTTGTTATGTGCCAATATTCAATCATAAAGTGTTTTTTAATTGACTGAAGATGGCCTAAAGCACAAAATTTTAACAGACTTGTTTTCGGTTGTAATATAATGATCTGAAACCACTTTCACTCATTTAGTCTACTGACCAACTTGGTAAAAATACTACCAGGTTTTTTTTATGTTCATTATCGTATAACTTTGGGCATAATTTTTGTAAATATCGACATATTTGGTAATTAGAACAAATATTAAGAATTTCCGATGTTTATCGTAAAAATTCCGACAGAATTTTTGTAAATATACTCAAAAGAGCATGTGCCCGAAATCGAAAACAAACTCGTTTTAAAGATGTATCATGACGAAAAATAAAAATAAAATAATATATAAGTACTCGACTTCTTTATGTAAGTTTGTATACGTGTATCATTGACCTCAGATATTTTTACCGGAGAGTCGAGCACTTGCACTTTTTCAAAAAACAAACAACCAGATTTTTCGTAAAATTTATTACATTGACTTGATATAATACTGTTGATCAGGTTTTTTCGGAAGTCTGAACAATTCGTCGATATTTGCTTTAAGAATAATAAAAAAGGAAAAGAACAACAGCAACAACAAAAACAATAACAATTTATCAAAAATTACTTGTCAAAATTTTTTGATTTATATTGATATGATGTGAAAGTTGAAAAGATGCAAATTATATGATTTATACATTAATATGTTTTTATATAAACAACTACCAAACTACCAACAGTGTGCAAAATTAACTAACAAGCAAAATCTTTATAAATGTCATATGATAGGGAATCTTGACACCCCAAAACAATTTATCAAAATTAATCTCTATCCAAGTTTGACAATTCGATATATCGGACAGTAGGGTGCATCTATGATTAAAAAACTATAATCCCGCATTCTAATGCCTTTATAAATATTTTACTTCCGAATTAAATCTTTGTAACGTATTTATCTTATTTGTGTTGTTGATTATCTACTGGTAATAAAATTAATAATGAAAAATTACAAAGTTTCCAACTTAATCGGTCATTAAAATCACCACAGGTAAAATTTCATCCAACTATGGTATTTGAGAAGTTTTCGACTATTTTTTTGTATTTTTAGCGATATTTTAGCAACTAATGTTACCATAGCGGGCTGACTCAAAGTAAATGTTTCTCAGAAAAAGCTTGAATTTTTTTAAAAAAATTCCCAAAAATTAAATCGAATTCATTAAATAAAAATACAGTTTTTTCAAAAATTTTCGTGTAATTCCCACAATACTGTTAATGATGAGTAATTTCCGAATCAGATGAATAACGACATTTTCTCATTACATGATAAACTATATACCTAATGATTTAGAATTTCAACCAACATCGAATATTTTGAAGAACTATACTTGTGTGTACTTTTCTAACTTACCTTTTAGACCCTCACATCTAATTATTATAACAATAATAATAATAATAAAGCTAATAATGAAGTAGATTTTAAGTTGTAAAATTTTAAAAAACTATTGTTAGAAAATAGAAGAAAATTGAGTTGCAAATCGGAAAAATCAACTATTATAGGCGCCAACAAGCAACATTTACAACATGGATAAAAACAAGCTTGTAAATGGAGCTTTATAGCAAACTAAACAACAGGAAATGTCAATTTTAACAAACGAAAAAGAAACATAGAGAGAACAAACACAAACTATACGATGGTGGTAATTATTGAAATGAAAATTAAAAAGCATATCGATGATCACAAAAAAGTAATTAATTTTTTTTTTCCTCTCAATAGAAATATGTATAGATCGAGTATAAGAGAATCAAAAGTTGATTTTTGAATATTTTAATTAATAATTTGAATTAGTTTGCGAACGTTGACATCTTGTAGACATTCAATAGTTAACAGAAGGTCGTCTAATCTAAATCTTAAACCAGATCAATTAAAAATTAAGTTGTTTTTTTTATATCAAATATAAAAATCATTCCAAAATCTAAGTGCATAACTAATTTATCTCTTGCTAGTTGATGTTTTACTTAGATTTTGGAATGATTTATATTTGTTAGATCTATTTAGAAAAAATGTGGCAAAAATCAAGGTTAATTTCCAACACCAATAAAAATTATTATAATTGTCTTATTAACCATTGAACCAAATAACTAATGAGAGTTAACTTCAAATAAATAAAGAAACATTCTAATTTGGACAAAAGAAAGCAAGGTTATAATAATTTTTTTGTTCCTATAATTTTGATATTAATTTTATTTTTTATCGAACTGTCTTATAATTATTATTTTCTAATCTCCAAAATCTCATTACGAATTTTAAATATTTAACGAATGAATACTATTTTTAGATTTTCGTAATTAAACTACACCTCATTCACGTTAACTATAAAGTAATGATACTCTATGGGTGTGTTTATATTTGTGTAGCAAAATCATACGCTTGATGCACGTGTTGCAGCCTCAAATCGAGTTGCGTCTTTCAAAAGAGGCGTTCTTTTGACGCACGAAGAATTCAAACTGCAACACATGAACATCTCCAATAATCACCGGAATTCTTAATGCAGATCACGATTATCATCTTACAAATAATTAGGCTTAAGCTGGGTTTAAATCTGGCTCAGATAAATTTTGTCTATGTCTTTTAAAACAGTTATTTTTACAAATTTGCTGGAACTATTCGATTTTTAAATGTTGTACCTTGTACCGACGTATTAAGACGGTTAGGGTAGAAACTCGTTTTCTGTTCTTGGGCATCTACCTTTAGAACATTTGAATGTACGTAATGAATAAAAAATATTATAACGAAACATTTTAAATATAATTTATTTTTTAGAAGATTTCGCAAAAACCGTTTTTTTTTTTTATTTTTGTATTTTGGTGTAATGCTAATTGTTGGAAATTTCAACCAACACGTCAGAGATGTTGAAAAAATAGCGTAATAATTTTGATAATTTTAGAATGTGGTTTTTATATAAACTAACCACTTTCAATTTCTGTAAGGAACCAGTCGTTCTCAATCTATTTATATGATAAAACGACAAAAAATTCCCAACATACCCAATTATTAGTTTTTTTAAATTTTGGTTAATTCAAATTTTTGTTATTTCCGTTTTAATTGTCAATGATTGTTGTTGTTTTTTTTTTCCAAAGATCGTCACGAGATGTCGACCAATTTTTTGATTATAAACGAAAAGAAAGTAGTTTTTAGATTGCCACTTGCCTTGAGAAAACAGTTAGGGCAGGGATAGACAGCGGCTAACCCACTTACATACAACGTCATAATATAATGAAATTGTCGTAGAACAGCGTCTGCGCGTAGCTTAATCGAAATCGCGCACCACAAAACGAAACGCGTTTCCTTCAGTCATATTGTTTGCAGGAAAGTTGGTGTGTATTAGCGTCGCGACGGTTCTATTTACAAATATTGACGTTGCGTGTGGTTCAGTGCACGATATGGATTTAATTTTTAAGTGTTAGTGTAACAAATTCTTCAACAAAAATAAAGGATTTTTCATTAATTTTATAAGTAAGTTCACTATTTGGATTAATATTTGATAGAAAGTATATAGAATTACATGGCACTTTCTTTATTAAAAAAAAAATAAATAAAAGAAAATAAAATAATTCTGTTGACTTTTTTGGTTTGAGAAACCTTTCGTCGTTTATGTCGGGACTATTTGAATGCATAAGATGACAGTAAAGAAATGTTATATGATGCGGCAATTGAATTTTAATTATAAACCGTGCATTATATGAACTTTCGAAACATTGACCAGTTGAATTCACCCTGTCATTTTTTATAATGAACACTATATACATTCAAGATGTAGATAAACATCGATTGATTGTTGTTTGTAAAATTTAAAGAATTTTATCCGAAAAAAAAAGAATAATAGAATGAAATTATTAAAAGGTTTCGCGTCTATTTGTGCGTTGAAATCTCCAAACAAAATTTTTCTATTCAACAATGAACTATGACTTTTAAATGTTTACAACTGCTCTTTCCCGTAATAAATAGGATTTTATCTAAAAAAATATAACCACTAAACTATCATCTATTAAATTAGTAAATGTTGCTAATCATGTTTATCTATATACTGGAAATTTTTGGTAAAAGATCGAAAAAAATAAACGAAGAAATCTGGTTTTCTATAAAGTGCCTTTAAGAATCTTGAACTCTATATGCCTATTTTTGTTTTCATTTTAATTTAAACAAAAAAAATAATCATGATGATGATGATGATGAGAATTTTTTAGTTAGGACGATAAACGCGGATATTTCGAAAACACCACAAGAATCACCAGGGTCGTTTCAGTTGCATCCTTTCTGATGTGTGTGTAATATCCTATAAATGTGATGTGTCAAAATTATAATAAATTTTTCGAAAAAATTCAACTTCTTTCTAATTCTGTAATTATTTCTATATAATCAAATAATTTGTTGTTAGGATAATATTTATAGTTTTATTGCAATTTTACTGTGAATCTAACAAGGCTAGCTTAAGTTTCACTCGTTTCACTAACTCTCTCGTCAGAAATACACATACAATGTGTGATGTCTATCGGACTTTCAACTTAAATACTTCTATATGCAACCGAACATGTGACACAGTAGCTGAATTGTATCGATAAAAGAAATTTTATTGTTGGCGATACTGTTATCGTTGGACGTTTACAGAAAAATTACATTTGTATTGTAAGACTATCAAAGAACGATCTGATACTCTACCTTACGTTATTTTTTATTTTAAATATAAGAATTACGTTAACTCTAGTTTCAATGAATACAATTCTATGGTTGTCAATTTTAACTTTGCAAAAAAATTACGAGAAACGATCAAGAAATGAATGGCGAATTCTAGCAAACACCTGACTCGACCAACTTTCACTAACATAAAATTTTCGTTACATTTAATTGAGCAACAGTTGCTTGTGTTTTTGTTGTCTTGTATCTTGCAGGAATATCTCGGAAATTCAACATTAAATTCACAATTTTCGTTATAACCTACCTACATCACAAATGGCGGTGAATTGTGAAATAATGTTATGGCCTTTAAACCAACTTGACCTTTATAATTTCAGAATTATAATTGTGATCTATCAACTGTTTTCTATTTGATTTACGAAATGATTATTAGAAGATTTATTGAGAAAAATTTAAATAAAAAAAAATTGTTTAAAATTTACCAAAATTAGTTGTGGTGGTGGTATGCGTCATAATATGATGGGCGACTAACACCAACAACATGACAAATTAGTTAACTATTATAGAATTTTGCATTTATTATATAACTGTAAATGTTATGTAGGAGTTATAAAACTGACCCACACGTTTTAATATTCGAAAAGGCTAAAACCACAAAATATTGTAAATCAGACAGTAATTGTACAACATATGAATTTTTGATTAAATTATTATTATTATTATTATTGTATTTTATGTTAAAATATATTGAAACTATTATAATTGTAATAAATACACGAAAATACCCCATTTTAAGTGGAAAAATATATAAACGACAATGTATAAACGACTCATTTCGTATTCTATAGATGTTTGTTCAACCATAAGAATTCTAATTTTAGTTCTATAGGAATTTAAACGAAAAATCTAATAAACCCGACGATAATAGATAAGTTTTCCAACAAAAAGCTCTCAAAGCTTATAAACCAAATAAAAAACCAAGTGTAAGTTGTCTGAAAATCATGTAACATATTTTAAGAACAAATATCATTAAATTTCAACCGTAGGCAGCATTAATCGACAAACGTCACAATAGCAACATTGTAAAATCATTTTTATATCAAATAAAATACATAAAATTTTTAGAATTATCATATGTCTTACCTTAATCATTACATCTTATTTTAACAGTTAAGATTGAATGTGTTACGTTATTCAGCAATTTTTTTGAAGACACGATCGAAATTAAACCGTTCTGTTTTAATTTTTACACGACTATTGTTTATAAATACATCAATTGATTGGAAGTTATGTCTGATTAACTGTGATAATTAAATAAACAATAGACAATATGACCTTTGCGAATTTTTGAATTCGATGTACTGATTCTGAATGACATCATACCAAACATGTAATAATTCCAACAATAGAACAAGTTTTTAATAATTTGTCAATAATAAAATGATTTGCAATTTAATTGATGGTTAAATATGGGAAAATAACAACAAATTAATAATTATATTTATAGATGGTTTGTTGTGTGATCGATCGTTGAAATCTCATTTCATTGCCGGGCGACTATAGTTAGTTTAGAAACAAATATTTTCAAAGTGTTTGTTTGTTGAATTTAAATGGTTTTTCAATTTAGTTTTCTATTAGTATAATGACCCTTTTATAAACAAATAATGATAAAAAATCAAATAAAAACCAACATCTTAAGATGACTCAAATTTTTTGTGTATCTTTCTATTTCATCCTCAATAAAAATAACAAATAAATCCATATTTCCAGCTCGTTAGTTTGATAAATGCTAGTTTTAAATAAATAATATATCATTTTAGTCGTATGTCAAGTTTATTTTGCTATTATTTTAATAATATTAAATTATTTTGTCCTTCCATCAATATTATTATTAGTTTATTGTATGAGTTACGCCCATATTTCTTCGAATATCAAGGAAGATTATTTGATTTTGATTGATATTTTCCTATTAACGTTGAATATACATTTTATTATCATTAAAAAATCCAACTTTTCACTGATTAGATTAGTATCATCACCTTAGGGCGCCGTTGAAATATAAAACTTTCTCCGAAAATATTATGAATTTATTAACGTTTTCATTATGATTTTCAAGGATGTATTTCGAAGCTTTTTTATAGAAAACAATTGTCCTAATTAACAAAATTGTTATAAAACTTGAACAATTCCACCGCTTTCTATAATTTCTGCTTTCTTTAATAACAGAAAAAATGACAAAAAAGCGTTTGTTTATAACGTAATTGAATTATAATTTTTACAACCATAATTGTTGATTTTTAAATAAACATCTATAATCATATGCTATAAATAATATTTAATTACATCATAGTTTGTTTCTACAATTGTTTTTATTATTATTTTTTCAGTATTGCTCCTTTAGAACTACCTCTACCAGATACACCATCTGAAATGGTTTCACGTCGTCGTATTCTTTCAAGATCACGTGATGACCTCCACATGGACTCGACATTTCAACCCCCGGAAGATGAAGAAGACGTATGGTATCAAAAGGATAAACTTTATAAGGTAATTTGATATTATGAGAATTTCCAAAAAGAAATATATTCAAACATTCCTATAAGTATTAACACCGTTAATTATGCCCATATGGAATACTAATTTGTTAGAAGTAGGTTATTATAAAACAATTGGTACCTATTTCTGTTGTATTTTTCCACAACCCGGAATTTTCTTGTATAAATACCGCTCTTTAGTTATTATGTGAGTTAAGCGTTATGTAATTGCAGTTGTCTCTTATTATATGCAACAGATTTCAAGTCAAAGGCCATAATAGAAAGTTGATTATACTCTATACAATATTTATTTAAAATTAATTAATTTTTGTTAATTTTTCTTTTTTTAAAGTTTAAATAAATATTGTATAGATTATTGAACTTTTCATCAATGTTTAACTGTTAAATCAGGAAAGTAGGCGATTAGTTCTCTAACCAAATATGTATCGTTTCATGCTAACAGGTACCTACACCCAGTAGTTGGCATTTTTCCCCTAAAAAATCAACATTCAACAATTTAAAAATGTCAACTTTATTTAGGTATCATAAAACGAAAAATTGCGACGAGTTTTTATTATTAAAAATTATCAACATTATTTCCGGTACAATAATGTCGGTTCCGGTTAAATTACTTGCGTGTGAATAACATATTAATTTAAACAACTGTTTTTTTTTTGTGTTATTTGAAGAGAGATAGAATAATAGAAAAAATAAAATAAAATAGAATAAGGATGAAATTCTAGTGTCTTCTATCATTTGGAGATTTTTGCAAATATTATCAGATGATTCGCCCACCCTGACCTTAGGTGGGGCCTTCTTGAAATTCCGTACTGAGTTTGTTGAACTGTAAACATGGCTGATGTTCACTTTGTTTTTTTTTTCTAAGAAAAAATTAATAAAATTACCATGTACCATTAGATAGAGCTAAAAGTAACGAAAAAAATTGGATTTTTATTAAAATTTTTTTAATGATATTGTGTGACGCTTTTAAAAGCTTCCTATTATCATCATCAATACCGTGATAATCGAAAAATTAATAAAAATCAATCATTTTTTTTTTTGTTAAATTAAAAATTTAATTTAAAAATCATTTACTATCTATAATCGAAACGCTAAATCAGTAGCCGAAATTTTTACTTGATTTATTGAAGGTCATTCAATGCAATTATAATACAGAATTGGACAATATTATTCGACCTTCTATTTTAAAAATAAACATTTTTCTTAATATACGGTTAATTTATCAAATCGATTTTGTGTAGGTGTTGGCTAATTAAAGAATTATTGTTAATGACATCACAAATTTATTCACACCTTAAAATAGATAAAATAGATTTTCCCAATTTATTTCAAAATTTCGCTGTGTCATTTATGATGAAACACTCTGTATATTTATTTATTTATTTATCAAAGATAATTTGCATTCAATTTGCAATAAAATTTCCAGAGGATCTACCGTCACAAACAAACTGATTGCAAATTTATTTTCATTATAAAGAGATAAATTGGAAAAAAGTGAGATTCGACTATAAACAGATGATTGTGTCAGGTGGAAATCATTCATATGGGTCTACCTGAAGTCGCTTTCTCTCATTAAAAACTTGTGTTGTATTTTGTTATTTTTTTTTCACATACTCAAGACTTATTTGTTGGGATATTTAATTAAACAAACATTATTATAATAAACAATAATTTTATATATGGTAAAGTTAGAGGGTTAATTATGCATTAAACATGTGTATAAGTTTTTTGTTCCTTTTTTTTTGTCTAATGGTAAATTCTTATCAAATTGGATGATCCACGAGTTGAATGTTGTTTAAACCACAAACGACCTTTAACCTTGCTCTGTTTTACCGCTTAAGACTACTGATCCTTTGTTGATAAACAGGAATTGTAATCCAGTTTTAACACTAGAAACTTAACAATTGTATGTGTCTTAAGTATCATTATACTACGCAGTTTTATCACGATATACTTACTTTCATAAAATTACGTAATCGTAAAATTTACAAAACAAGTATGTTCGATCCGTTAGAAAAATTGTAAATGTTTGTTATTATTATTATTATTATTATTACTATTATTGTTGTTTTTAATTAGATCTTGTTCAAGTTACTTAATTTTTAATTATAAATTCGTACTATATTTATTGAATGTGAATTAAAATCGCATAATGTCATAATTCGACCCAGATTTATTGTTCTTTCTTTCACTCTCACTGTATGACCTTTTTTGCGTTGTTTAGTTTCGCGTTTCTTGTGAATTCCAAGACCTATTTTAAATAATAATAATTTTGAATAATTTCGAAAATAATTAAAAAATAATTTGATGTTCTCTATTATTATTATTATTATTATTATTATTACTGGATCATGTTTTAAGTTACTGGACAACGGTCTTGACATTTGCAGAGACCCTGACGACCGACCAAACAACTTTCACAAGACACATCGTATTAATTTAAAACAAATATTTCAATAAATTCTATTGTTAAAATTAAATGATAAACAAAATAAAATAAAAGAAGATTTTATATTATTAGAATTCAAATCAATGGAAATCTTAACAAAAACAGACTGATGCGAACAGGAAATCAACAATAGTGAAATTTGTTGATCAAAACAGTAAAAAAAAAATATAATTCATCTTCCTGTTTGGTTTTATTCAATTTTCAAGAACAATAACATTATTTATAAATTCTATAGAACAACAAATCTTATAATAATTTATTTTAAATATAAATAATTCCCGTAACCCGGTCATAGAAACTTTTTAAGTGAAAAATTACTTTCTAATTATCATAAATTTACCTTTTTTTATGACGTATACTTTCGTGTTGTTGTATATTTTAATAGAATCCACCATCAATTTATTTAAAATGTCAATGACGACTTTTAAAATATTTTGACATTAAAAAACTAACTAATATTTCTCATCAATAATATAATTAACGTATGATCTACTTTCGAAATTTTGTTAGATTTTTGATATTGTTTTATAATTAACGTGAAATTTTCCAATAATATTAAATAGGTGTACTATTCCTAACATGTTATTAAACATTCATGTTATGTATCTAGTTAAAAATAAACAACAATTTAGAAAGTTATCAAGCCGACACATGTTTTACAAATAATATTTATTGATAAAGTAGCAATTGTCGATATTTTAATTTTAATTAAATATTTGTTATTTTCGTCTAAAATAAATAAATAAACAAATAAATAAACAAATAAAAACGGTATGTTATTACCGAAAATAAACGACCTTTAGAAGAATGTCAAGGTTAAATATTAAATATTATATGGATCCTTAACTATCTGTACCATCATTAAAATTATATACCATCATCATCATCAGCATCATCTTTTAGAATGAATCATCTTCGCTAATAGTCTTTACGCGAGATACAGTTAAGGTAATTGCAGCCGGATAGGTCCTTAATGTGCAACAAATCGTTTTAAATGTTGCTATGCAAGTAACGTTGCCTTAAGGCGTTATAGCCGTTACAATAACGTCCTTGTAACAAAATACTATAGACGTTCACGTTATTAGATATATGGTATTTTATAATAACATACATACTCTTACTAGGGCAAATCAACAATATTATTTACATTTTATTTATAATTTAAATATAAATAATAATAATAATATGTTTATTAATAATTATAAATGTAAATTCTTTCAATTGTCGGTAATATAAAGAAAAATAAACATTTACTTTTACGTTAACAGATAAATTTGTTTTCAAACAATATTCTAAGAAAGTCGTAATCTTAATCTCTTATTGTCTCTCTATTATGATAGTAAAGAAGTCAAGTTGGCAAGTTGTTTTTGATTCATCATATTTTTTGCCATCGTTATAAGATTGCGGTGATCATTAGATTGAAACTATATCGAATAGTCGTGATGCTCTATTTACGATATTGTTTATAATTTTCAACAATATGTTGGTGTGTAAAAGTAGGATTATTATTAAAGAAAACCGTATTTCCTGAAGATTTATACGAAAATGATCCGCCTACATTATCGGCAAAATAGAACAACTTGATGATTATTATTTTAAAATGTTAATTCAGTGGCGTAGGAATAGGGATGTCTGCCGGAGCCTGCGTCAACGCAGGCGCTTTTCATTAAAAATCAAATGAATAAACGAAAACTACCCAGCTATTGGCGGTAATTTAAATTCTGCTACACGACGCTATCCAGCGTAACTACGCCACTGGTTGTTTATATTATTATTATTATTAATTTCATATCAACATTGTAACAAGAGAGTGTATATGGTGTTCCTTGTCGTTTTCTCTACATTATAAAGAAACAATAAATATTAAACATAATTTTCGTGCAAGATACCTTATAAAGAAGCAGCCAGTTTTCTAAAAAAACATTTTGTATGATCTCTTGTTGTTTATCATGAAAATGTAAAATATTCAAGCACGCACCACACGAGTTTTATTTCATTTTGCTTATATGCGACAGCTTTTACGATTATAGATTTCAAATATTATTTTATTGTTTTAAATATTATCTATATAGGGTAGTAGCAGAAGTATTGAATACAAAAAAAAAAAAACAAAAAATATCAATACATAAATCCATCAAATTTATTTTACAACTTTAAAAAGATATGTGGAGATAGTTTCATTACAAATCATAATAATAATAATAAAATTTACAATAAATCGTTTCTCGACAAGTCATCTCCTATTCTATTAAATATCAATTGAAATAGAATCATCAATTTCAAAATAAAATCTTGAATCATCATCATCGATTTCCACTTGTTAAACTATAAATTATGTGAGAAAATCACAAAAACATTCCCATCAACTGAACAATATGATGATGATTTTACGTAATATTCACCATCGTTATTTTATCTATATCGATCAATGACATATATATCTATCGATTGGAAAATTACGCCATTTATAACCTAAATCTTTAAATATTAAAAATTATCAAAACCACCGTAAAATTATATACAGCTTACAGCTAAATATCAGTTTAATTATTAAATGAAATATCTCCTTTTTGACGTACTATAATTTAAGGTTTTTATTGCTTGCCTTAAGTTAAATTAGTCGAGTTGAAATAGGTTGATTATATTTCGTAAAAAATTTTTTTTAAAGAAAGTTGTGATTATACCACACAAAATGTTAAAAATTTATTATTAATGAACAAGGAACATTAAAAATTTTTTTTTTTTGAAAGTAAATTGTAACAATGATTCTTTCGTCAAATGTCAGTTTAACAACAAACAACAAGGATTATTGCGTTATATCAAAAATATTTTATCCTCAAGGTACGTCTTTATATTATTATCGCTAGTTTGGTGTTAATCAGATCATGGCCATGAAATTGATAATGGACGAATTTGTGCATGTATACACTTTCACAAAATGCGACAATATTTTTTTCCTGAATTAGAAATAGATTTCTATCAACTTTCGTTTTATATTGTATTGATTTGAAATCAATACAATGATTTTCAAATCATAAACATTTTAAGCATCATAACTGCATCATCATTGTAGTGATATTGTGAAAGTTTCACGTATATCACGTAGATTATCGATAAATTAACGATATTTCGTTCCTTATTATATTTTAAACAAAAACAAGAAAATATAACACTTATAATCAAAGATCATCATCATTATCATTGTGCATGAGAAGCTTATACGTAATCATATTGTTTTGGTTAAATTATGCAATAATCATTAAAACGTAGGCACATTGTCATTGGTTGTCGAGAAAGTTAGGTTTTAATAAAATGCCAAGAAAGTTAATTTTTTTATTATTATTAAAGTCTTTATTGTTGTTTGTTTAATGCAATATAATCTCGTAATTTTTTAAACAATTACAAAATTATTTCAAATGATTATTTAACCAAAATTGACGATTATACTGCAAGGACGTCATGATGATACACAAATGACCATCGATATAACGGACTCATATCCCAATTTGGTGGATTATACAGACTAGGCGTTTTTAACACGAAATAGCAAAAATAGCAGCACCACACACTTTTAGAGGTTTCGCATAAGTGATGGTGATGAAATAAACAGAGAATAAGCGATATTTGACCGAGAATGTCGATCTTTGTCTGATACATTTGTCCGTTGATGTTTCATTATAATCATGACAAAGATAACAATGTTTATATACTGAATGTTGTCAATAGTTGGAGTTCTTAAACGTCTGACCGTTTATTTTCTGTTTATCCCATTACAACTCCTAATAGTGTGCAGCTATTTTTTTTATGTTCGTGTTAGAACCGCCAAGTCTGTATAGACATATGTGTGTACAAATCAATCGATAATCGGTGATTGTAAATAATGAAATATAAATCTAGAACTAGAGCAGTTGTATAACGAAATTGTATAACTTATGCCTCTCTAATGCCTTAAGTTAAGTCATGTTTTTGCGGTTGTCCTGAAATCGTATAAATATTATTCAAATTGGTATATATTTTAGTATTTTTTACGCAACATTAATTTAAGATCAAAATCAAAAGAAAAGAAACTATTGAATTGAAATAAAATCAAATAGATAATACTACAGTTTCTACATTCATTATCCAGCCATGTATGACAGAATATAATGTTTTGAAGCCGGTTTTCTTAGCAGTAGGTAATGATGGTTAACTGTACATAGCTCGAAGTGTGTTAGTATGGTATTTCCTCAACCATTTTTTTCTTCTTCTACTACTTTACATCAATAACAACTAACTAGAATCAATAAAACCTGTTACTAACAAACATCTTCATCGTTAATTATTACAACATTATATTTCTGGTTGTTTGTTTTAGGATCATATACAAGAAGTTTTAGATAAATGGACACAAATCGATGATGAAATTTGGGCAAAAGTAATTGTTCTAGAAAGGAATCGTCGTGTTGCTAAAGCTTATGCCCGTGCACCTGTACTTACAGTAAATGGTTCTGATGATGGATTCGATGGTTTCCGGTATGTAAATTATAACAAAAATCGAAATATAAAATAGAAAACTGAAAAATCTACCATCCATATCTCCTATTTGTGTTTACTTTACTTTTACTTGAATTTGATTAAATAGAGATGTAAGAATGAATAAAACGAAAAACAAACAAAAAAATTCTAATCGATGATCATCAATTCAATTGTTTTTAAATTTATCAAATAGAAATCTTTTTGAATTGATTGTTGAATTACGCAATTTTTTGTTGGTGTTTTTTTTTTGTAAAAATCAAACAAAAAACAAATAGAATCGTGTTATCCTGAAATAATAAATCTTTTAGAATATCCAGCCATCCTTAACGGTGATATACATAGACTGGAAAGTGACAGTATTTTGCAATATCACCTTGAATCGATAAGTGATTTTTGAGTTTTTGGACACTAAATTGTCCTCGAATGTCGTTGTGTAAATCCATTCATTCAATCGCAAAATGAGCGAGATATCCAAAGATGACCGTATTGGTTGAAACATTCTGTATATAGAAGTATGTTTTGTATGAATACAGGATATAATTAACAAAATATGTTAAAGATAATTTTTTGTTCTTTAATAACAGCAATTGTTTAAATATTATCTATAAGGATAAACAATGTGGGTGCGGAGTTATTGCAAAATAGTCGGTTCTAATCGTCGACAAAACCTTTCTAATCGTTATCCTACACGGTAATTTGTTACAATTTATTAAAGGTTCGTATTTTCCTTCAATAATCAAACATATGTTTGATAAAATTTAAAATTATTAATTTAATTAATTTTTGTTTTGTTTTGTTATTTAATTATAGTGGAAAAATTAACGGAAAATCGAATTATTTAATAGGAAATTTATTGTTTTTTTTATTATTTTCAAGGTTTGTGCAAATACAATTCGCTTCTAAGCATCACGTTTTTTTTTTTTTTGTTTATCGGTTGTTCTTTATAAGATCATATAATACATGTCTGGCGCCTAAAGATGTATTTTGATTTATTTAAAGTTCTTAAACACGCACCACCCGCTATTCTCATTACAATTTAGCACTAATTTACTACACTACACTTTACACTTTTTACATGCTACTGATTTAATGGGCCTCTTTTTTGTTCTGTCTTTCTTTCTGTATAGTTGCGATTACTGGGTATCTTTCAAATCAGATGTTGTTTGACAGTTGATGTATTATTTGACACTTTTCTGTGTGGAAAATTCTGCAAAATCATTACCTCCCACGAAATATCTTAGAATAAACCGGCTCCAAGAAATTCAGTACGACTTTTTTTTTTTCAACCAGTAATCACACCAATCAAATCCAACATTCTCTATAAAAGGTTTTCTATGTTAAATTAAATGAACGTAAATAAGTAATTCGCTTTTTGTTTTTTTTTTCTTAATTTTATTGAGATCTACCTTTTATTTGTTCATTTGATAAAAATTTCGAATATTCGCATTAAATTGGTTATAAAATTAACTTTATTCTAATTAGGCATTATTGGTTGTTTAATTGTCAATACAACTCCCACTTGAAAGTATATACCGTTTAATAATTTTGATCACCCGTTATATATTTACAATAACAATCCAAATGAAAATTGAACGGTAATTGTTATAAATTTGCAAAAATTAGGTGTGGAAATTAGTCGTTGTTCTCTTTACAACATTCTTTGCAATAATCAAACCACAAACTAGCCTCCTTTGTACAATGATCGGAATCTCACTGTATCCCCCATATAAGAGGAGGGCATTTTTTTTTTTTTTACCTTTAAACGACCTTCATGTAAAGCAGTTAAAGATAATCAAAGGCGTTTTCTAACTGTTTATTTTTTGTTTAAATTCTCAAGTTTTTGTAACGCAAAGATTTTTCAATAGAAATTGTCACGAGGGGGTGTATTTAATTAAAAATAAATCTGTTGGTCAACGAATCCATCTCACGCTTTAACCGCACAACGACCTTCTTGGAATCATCCTTGAAAGGTCTATTCTTTGATATAATAGAAATAGTAATAATGAGAATAATAATAATAATAATAATGCAAGAAGTGGATCATTTTTTTGGGGGTAAATTAAGATTTTTTTTCGAATCGTTCCATGTCAAGCGGATGATTTGAGGTTTTTCGGCCTTTATACTCTAATTTACATAAACAATCATCGTTAGATAAATTAAATGAAGTGGTGAGGTGTTGATTGGTAGTAGAATTAATGGTTTGTTATCGAACGATAAATTGGCCAAAATATCAGGATGATTTATATTCGTATTAACTATAGGTGTGGTTTCATTCGGTTTAGTTTATTTTCGTTTATTTTTTCTTCCCTTTAATTTTATCGTTATTTATAGTGGATATAGCAGCTTACCGGATTTTAGATGGTAGTGTGTTGATGTTGATATATTGTTGCACAGTTTTATTAAAGTCAACGATTGTTTTTCTCGCTAAAGCTGCCAGTTTAGGGTTATAATAGCTGTAATAAAAATCTGGTAAGATGTCAGTAGATTTTATTTAGGATATCTTGGGTTCGCCGGCCAAAGACTTCTTAGCAATTACACAAGGTCGTCTAGTCTGGGTAACGTTGATTTTTTTGCCAAATCCCGTTCTCTATAGTAATGTAAAATGTGTTAAACAGTCCATAATGTATCAACAATAGTCTAATTAGTCTTGCCTATCCGTAGAATTATTTTATATTTGCGACTTATACGGTGTTTTAATCGATTCTCTGATCCATAAATATCATATTTCAAACATCATTTAAGGGACTTTTAAATGTAACAACAAGACAACTTAACATCAGAATCTCTATTAAAGAAATCACTAAACCGTGTAATTTCGCAACTTGTATGACATATACAACAACCACCTAAGCAATTAACACCTCAACAAACCCGACCGAATGCAATAAAGTTAATAAAAGGCAAACATTTACACATCAGCTGATATGAATCATAATCAAAAGGGAATTTTTTACAAGAATTGATTTAAAAACCAACAAACAACCTTGTGATGATGATGATGAACGGTAATTCCCATCATACAACTTTAGATAGATAAGAAGAAAAATAGCAAATTTTCTAGATTTAAATCAACAATATTCGGCCTCTTTGATCTTTTAAACTAAAGCACCTGCTGAGGTGTAATAGATGTGACAGATCCCTACTGGGCTAGACTATTCCAACTCGTCTAACTTTGAAACATTTCAAAAGTGATACATTTTTTCTGTGTTTTCAGAATAAAAGTACAAAATTAAACAATTTCTATTGAAGAAAAAAAGTAATTTTATTTCATTTTGCAATTTGCGATCAAATCTGTAAAGCTTTTGACAGTTTCTTGTAAAAACAACATTGAAATGTATTTTATCCTTCATTTGAATCAATTGCAATTTCTCAGTAAAACTAAACAAATGACAAGTTAGGGGACTCAAGAGATCGGCATCCGTTTTTAAACGTATTCAAGGTTGTCTCTGAGGTTTTACGCCCACAATACGGACTGTGATCCCGTAATTGAAATACAATGAACCAGGAATGCTTTCTAAAGATAATAATAATCAGAAGGAGAATGCGAAAAAAGCTATATGTACACATATAATAAGGGCATATAACCGACATAAACTATTGACATAATTTTATTTCAATTTGTAAAACATGCTCAGGATTGAAATCTGAATGTATCCTGTTTAACATATGATAAATTGTTTTTTAACAATGATAAGAACAACTTGAATTATAACATTAAGCATGAAAACAGTAGTATTACAATTTAATAACAAAGAAACAATTACCTTGAAATTCTTCTATATTACAATCTAATAATTAATTAATAATTAATTAAATTATAGCGGAACCAACGAAATTATCGAAAAAATAATAAAATATTATTATAAAATAATTTAAGAAAATGTGGGTAGTTTTAGATGAATTTCAAACACCACTGGCACACCCAAAACTGATTTATCACAATGTGATATTGCTATTGTTTCGCCAATTGATTGCGCAACTAAAAAGTTGCAACTTAGTTGACTTCAACAAATACATATCGAGCCCAGATATGGAGTTTTTACATTAAATTAACACAAATAAATACTTTATTTAATTCAAATTGAATAAGAAGACGAGGAAGAAGAAAATAATAAATTGTAGAAAACTATTTTAAATTTTTGATTAAAGTGAAAACAAATCGAAGCAACAAAATAAAAGAATTGTTGCAACTTAATGATATTACTTCAACAGTTTTGGAAAGGAGTGAAAGTTAATCATATGTGTGAAATGGTTAACAATAAAATAAATAATCGACAATTGTTGAAATTAAACGCTAATATATAACAGGATTTTTATAATAATTATTACTGAATTTGTTGTAATTCATTATTCATTGATAGTTAAGTTGATTCAATTAAAATTTGTAAACATCTGTTGTTGTCACAAGATTGATGATCAGGTTAACACTTTCACCATGCCCTTCTTGTAGCGATATCTTTTTCCCAATATTATTGTAAATTTATTATTTATGAAAATAAATAAATTTCGTTTGTATTTTCTTTTGAACAACAACATTGTCGACTTTTCTTTTTGTTTGAATTTTTTCAACATACCTCTAGAGAGGAATCTACCAAATTTTTGTTTCTTTCAAATTGTCGTAAATCAAAGTCATTTTTTCTTTTGTTTTGTTTTAATTCAGCAAACATTCACAAGTATTCAGATTAGGCGACAAAGTGGCGACAATTCGTATATTTCCAACTAAAAACACACCCTTTAATTGATTGACAGTTAGTGTTGTTGAAAATAACGATTAGTGGGAACGCCTCTTTATAGTTCAACATTCTATTATTGTTATACATAAAAATCGTTATTTGATAATTAAAAATTAATTATTGTTGAACAATAAGGATGATGATAATAATGAATGGACTACAAATTAGATAAAATATAAACAGAACAATGAGATACTTTTTTTCCTGATTTATCTTGAACAGTTTGGTCAGTGATGCTTAAAGTTTCTTTTTGTTTATTCTACTTCACTATATTAAACTTTCACTTCTTAGAAACCAAAAAATTCAACTTTTTTTTTAATATAAATTTCGTTTTTTTCTTCTCCTGTAGAATTGGTTTGTGTGGTTTTGACAATCCTATGAGAGACCAGAAAACTGAAGAATTCAAAAGGCATATCGGTCATGTAAGTATTAATTAAAATTCAACAATTATTTTAACATTTATTATTAACATAAATATTGTTGTTATAAAAGACAATAATGTCAAATAGGTAGTTGAATGCCTGAAGGTTTAACCAATTATAAACCATACCGCATAAAATAAACTTGAAACATCCCCATTTAAAACAACACCATAACTTTAATAAAAGAATTGGGTGTTTAAAAAACGATAATAACAATTTAAATCGAAGAATTTTGCACATAAATAAACTATAATTGGTCTACAATTTATTTTCAGTAATAATTTTTATCGCTTAATCCTGTCTGACTTTCTTAGAATCGACCATATTTATATATTCATATAAATAATAAATTTTTTTCTTATTATTTTTCTTTTATATAGGGGGTGAAAATTAAAATGGACGATGCTGGTAATATTCTTATCAAACGTGTATCTAAATGTAATGTTTACATAAAGAATACTGGACAAGATGATGAAAATGCAATTGGTAATGAAATTTTAAAATTACCAAATTGTGCACTAGAACCAGAAAAACCATTCAAAGTAAATTTTATTGAGTTTTCTATTTATTTTATTATTAATAATTCCCATTTTCCAGTTGTTTGATATGAAAAAATTCCAATCGAATGTAAATCGGGAATTACGTCGCGCTTATCCTGATCGCAGAAGATTAGAATGTCAATGCCTCAGTGCAATTGCTTTTGTTAAATCTGAACCCGAATTATTGGAATGTCCAATATGGGTATTAATTATAAATGTCGTTGCAATGGATATGTTAAAATCGAAATTACCACCAGGTAATTGTTTTAATTATCAATTAATTTGTATATCAATATTTGTGTTATTTATTGTGGTAATAGTTCAACGTGTTATGGATATCAAAAATCGTCCACGTATTCCTATTCCTGATGAAGATCCTTATAGTGTAGCAGGTAATGGTAGTGGTTCATCGGGTAGTTCAGGTTTTGCTGGTGGTAATGTAGCAGCAACAAGGGAACAACTTCTTTTACAAAGTCAACAACATGCTCAACGTCGCAGCGAGAAACCACCAAAACTACCACCTCGTGAAAATATGTATCCCCATGACATACCTAAGGTAGAATTATTATTATTTTTTTTTTGATTTATTATGCATATATTAACCGGATTCACTCTAGAAGCTTTTATACGCCTACAATCATAATAAACACATAAATTTGTGAGTTGCAATAGAATATATACACGACCGTTACTGAGTAGATGCTATCAATTTTAATTATTGCCAACTAACTGTGTACAACTATGCCGTTTATATTCTATAAATATACTCAGGATCTTCGCAAACAATTTCTATAATAGTAAGAACAATTGGATAAAAAAACCAAGAACCAGTTTACACCTTTACAACTCATTATTGGGTACCTAGTTTATACCGATATGGTACATCAATGAAATGAGTTACAATTAATTAGTGAATCATATATAAACAATCAATGATACTATAATTCATATAAATAATAAATAATGTAGACAAAATTACAAAAAAATAAAATAATAGAAAAACAAGTAGAACTTTAACTTATAAGATAGTGCATCACTGGTAGGAGTGCAAACAACGATATGTTACATAAAAAATAAAATACAAGCACCGACACAATAATAAACAACAAACACATAAACAGAAATCCTATACATATCACTATATTGTCGACAAACAAAATAATTTTATCGATTATACGATATTGTTTTCTGAGATTGTTACAGTTGAATAAAATAACAACTTTTAACAACAACAATAAATTTAGGCCACTACCCAATTCTTTATTGTTATATATATATGTTATAAATAAAACACTACAACATACATATATTGTGGCTAATTAGCGATTTTGATTGAATTTTGTGAATTTACAGCCGGACTACGATGATGATCACGACAACAATCGACTAAAACCCTTCCCATCGTCCCGTAGTAAAGAAAAATCAAAAGACAATAAGAAATACGGTAATTTTTTTTGATAATTATTGAAATATTAACAAATAATTCTAACATATTTTTTATTTTTATTTTTTAAATAAACAAATTCAAATAGATGATCCATATTATTGTGGTTTGAGAGCGCGTGTACCAAATTTCGTTGCAAAATCAAAAACAAAAGAATCATTACCATCAAAACGTTATTCAATTAGTCAACAACAATCACCACCATTATTACCAATGATGCATCATCAACATCATCATCAATTGATACCACCACCATCATCACAACATCATCATGCTATGTGGCATACAAGAAGTTTTGAAAGCGGCATAGGTAATAATAATAATAATAAAAAAATTATGAAAAGAAAAGTTAATAATAAATAGGAAATAAAAAAATATTACAGATTCTGATGTTATGGAATCACCATATAATCAAATCTATGGTAGACTTCCTATACCAACAAGAGCGTATATTCCCAGTCAACCTCGTACAATGTATATCGGTGAATGGGATTAATTTGTGTAAATATATATAAAAATAATAATTATTATTATTATTAGTCTAAATTGTGGACCTATTAATTTTTCTTTATTAATTATATATCGAAATCGGTTAACATTTTGACCGATATTATCTTATTAAGACTTCTGTGGTATGTTCAAAAAGACGAAGTTCGTTTTTGGAACATAAATCCATAAATCTACTCTTCAGGCTTAATTTTTATACTGCCACTATTGATATCTTTATATTCAATTTATTATTGTTTATACATATATCTTGTAACGTCTAATGTATTATTTTTGTACTCATAATAATCGTCTTGTAAATAGTTTATAAGATATTTAGCAACAATTTTTTTTTTCTGTAAACTTCGTAATATCTTTGAAATACTCAGTTAAGTATTGTTTTGTAAGAATTATTATAGAAATGTGTATGTTATAGTAACAATTTTTTTTTATTCATTAAATGTGATTACGTTAATAGCTAATAATCGTTAAATAATTTCCAGCATAGATTAACTATGCTATAAACATATTTTGTAAAATAATATAAGTTGTATATGGTATTTTATTTTGTAATTTATACAATATATGGTGAAGGATGTGATTTTTTTATTTTATTCACCAATCTACACCTTTAAATTCGATATAATAAACGAATTATCGTGCAATTTTTGCATTTGATTTTTCATTGAATTATTGTTATTGTTATCAAATTGATCAAAATGGAATTTTTATGATTGATAGAAAGGATAGTGCTACTGATTACAATTGCGGTTGATCTATAATAAAGATTCTATCATAAACCTTTGATTTTATGCCGCATACAATATTTCTTTTATTTATTTATTTATTTATTTATTTCTTTTGTTGTTTTCATTTTGTATATAGTGGAAAGCAATCGATTCAAATAAGATATGGACGATATGTCCTTGCTAAAATTGTAGACGACTACTAACCACATTCAATTGAATTGAATGTGTGTTCTTTTTTTTATTATTATTTTTCTTAAATTATCTGTGAAATACTGGTAGTTGGAAGTTTAGAATGTGACAATGCGATAGAAAAACTTACCATCAAGATGACCGTTGTTTCTTTATTAAATAGATACTGACAATAGCGTTAAATCAGGATACAGGATATCCTGTTATGGAGACACCCGAGTTCTACAGAGTAATTTGAAAATAATATACTTAATGACATGGAAATTGCAACATCAAGAAGATATAGGAATTTTTTGAGCAAAGTTGTCAGGAACAATTAACTAGGTAGCAACTGATTAAAATTTTAAAGAAAAAGAACAAAATATAATGAGTTAGTCCCCCCGATTGGTTACACATTCTCCTACCCTTCGTGGTATTGTTTCTATCAGATGGTCGATTTCTTCTTGAGGTATTGTATCCCAAGCAACCTGTAATTCGTGCTGTAGAGCTTGCAGTGTCTGCGGAGGATGTAGCAAGTCCCTCAGTCTTCTCCCCATAATGTCTCAAACCTGCTAGATGGGCGAAAGATCAGGAGATCGGGGTGGTCATGGCAAGAGATTGACATTAGTCTCGGTATATTGGTCTATAGAACGTCTTGCAGCATATCCTGCTGGAAAAGTGGGTTTTCCAAATGCCCAAGAAATGGAAGAACAAGATCTACTCCCAAAAGTTATAGCACCCTATACCATAATCCTTAAGAGTTTGGTGCCTCGCAACAGAAAATTCAACATTGCGACGTTCTGCACGTCTTGCTCTGACACTCTAGGTCCAGTCTAGTCGTAACCTACACCACTCCAAACGCTACGGTCGGTGTTGAGCTGTTAATGTTACCACAAGGATGTGGCCGATAGGTTTGCAAGCCGAAAGCTCTGATTCTGCGGTAAACCGTTTGAAGTGCCAAGTTTGATCAAAAAATTCCTACCCCTTCTTGGTATTGTAATTTACATGTCATTGAGTATAATTAAAGGATGGGAAATGCGATAGATTCAAGTAGAAGCTAGATCCACTTGCGAACATCTATCAGAATTTTATTAAAACTGGAAAAGTATCAGAACTTGGTGGGCCACCTTCAAATCATGAACAAATTTACGTACCTAACTTTTCCATTGTAAAACCAATCTATGAGCACAACCCTTTTTGATAACGTATAATTGAAGTACGATTGTGGTGTGTTGAAAAGGTTGCATTAAACGTAAAATATTTAAAAGCCGGTCCTGTTACAGAATTTTAATTGTTTAATCTTAACATTTTTATTGTGTTAAATAGGATATAGATATAAATGGTATTTACATTTTTGTTTCTTTTTTTAATATTATTAAGATAACATTGATTAAAATATAATTTAAAATGAAAAATAATTAAAATTAATTTGATGAATGTGTAGCTTTCGACATCATACTTTCAACACGATTTGCTGTTTCTCTAACAACATCTGATAATTCTGGTAATTCAGGTAAATCTAATGTTATATGAGCAGATAATCGTTTATAAACTGAATTTGTATCAGTTTTCTTTCTTCTAGATTCTTCATATTTTAATTGTTGTTTTAGAAATATTGCATTTTTCAAATTATCTTGAATATTTTTAAAACTTTCTTCAGCTTTATTCATTGCTTTGATTGCACTAAAATTATGATTTATTATTATCAATAATTATAATAAGAATATTTTGTTAAAAACAGTGCGATAATAAACCTAACAGCATATTCAATATCATAACAGTGCCCTTGTAATTCTTGATGTAAATTATTAACATCCACTCTACGATCAACCATTGGATTTAAAGCTTTTCTAACATGCTCTTGTAAACGATAAAATGCTAATGATGGTTCATTTGCAACAATATGCATATTTTCTGATATACGTTCGGTTGCTACATAATAACAACAAATTAGAATTTTATTATAAATTAATTATTTCAATTAATACCTTTACGAACTTTAATTTCTAAATCTGTATCACCGTTAAATGACATTTGTAATAATTTTATTTAATTAATCTACCGCATATCAACAATAAATTGATTGTTTTTAAATTGATAATTTTTGACAATTGTCAAATATTCTGTCAATTGTCAAAAATTCTGTCAAACTCCACACTAGCGCTATTAACGGTGGAATTCTGAACTAAAAATCCTCCAACTGTAACCAAGTTACAGACGTGGCGTGTTGCGTGGCGTGAAATGTCAAAATTTACCGTAATTTCTCTTTAGAGGTTAAACGAACGGGTTTAGTTTTAATCCAGCATTTCTGTAATTTATACGTAATATCACCCACAAGATGCTAAATAAATATTCAGGGTAAGTTATTGTTAATGTGTATAATAAATAATTGAATTAAGTTTCATTCATAAAATTTAAATAATTTTACAGGATGTATAAAGCAATAGTTTTATTATTCACATTAATTGCTACGATTTCATGTAATAGTGATGATGAAAATATCGGTGCCAGATTACTTGTTTCTAAACATATTTTAAATAGATATTTAGTTGAAACGAAAGATATCGAAGTAAAGTACACTTTATATAATGTTGGTACAGCAGCAGCTGTTAATGTACAATTAGTTGATAAAGGTTTCCATCCTGATGCATTTGATGTTGTTGGTGGTCAATTAACAGCCCGTTTAGATAGAATACCACCACAAACAAATTTAACACATGTTGTTGTTGTACGTCCAAAACGCTATGGTTATTTTAATTTCACTAGTGCCGAAGCAACATACACAAGTGCCGAATCAGATGTTGTAAGTCAATTAATATAGAAATTCAATAAAAAAATTTTAATTATAAAATTATTATTAAACAGGTTCAAGTTTCATTAAGCAGTGAACCAGGTGAAGGTGGTATAATTGCATTCAGAGATTATGATAAGAAATTCTCATCACACAGTTGGGATTGGTTGGCGTTTACATTAATGACAACACCATCATTAGTAATACCATTAGTTTTATGGTATAGTAGTAAAAGTAAATACGAAAAAATAATGAAATCAAGTAAAAAATCGCATTGATTTCATTTCATTTACTGTTAAATACACTAATTAAAATGTCATGTCATTTAATTTATACAAAATTAGTTTTCCCATTTGTGAATTTTGTTGATGAATTTTTTTTTTAAATAAATCTTTATAATACGAATTCTTATTTCATGTATGCCTCTCCTAATTGTATATTCCAACACTGAATTTTGTAAGGAGCAAACCAGCTACTTTTATGGTAAAATAGCACCTGAAAATCTACCAAATTAGCAGTGAACTAAGTTTTTATGTAGATGCATTGCTCTAGTAGTACCTGTTGAAGAAACTAAAATTAGAAAGTAATCTAGGAATTATGTTTCGAATTTATGAACGCAACCAAAGTGCACATTTAGACCTGGTTCTATTTCGTTTCCTATCTAGATATCCAGTCATAGATCAACTTTATGTTCCATGTATATAAAGCTCATTTTAGAAAAATGAGTGCTTGGCAAAGTAAAACAAGTCTTATTATTAAAGGAAGATAAAGCAAGCTCTGTTGATAAAACCACTGAACTCTATATATAATATCATTCTGGTTGTGAGTAGAGTTTAGTAGTTTATTATAATAAAAATATACGCTTTAAATGGGTTTATTATGTTTTTATTTCAATAGTTTATTCAATTACATCACAAATATTCCCAATCCGAAGAGTCTTAATTAAATACGCATCCTCCCCTCTCCATTAAATGATGAACACATGAAGAAGTTTAGAAACTCTACAAAACAAAACAATTTCAAATAACTTCGAAACTTACTTTGTTAAAAATATTTACTCGATTAAGAATTGTAATGTAAAGTCTGGTGCAGACATCAAGTCTAACCTACAACAAAAACAAAAATAAAATAATTTTTAGTTACTGAACAATGTTTATCAGATTTATATCATTATTTTTTTAATAATTAAAAATGATAAAAATGTTAATTAAAGCCTTACACAATATTACAATGAAAAATATTTGAAATGGCGCCTTAATTGCGCCAATGTCTGCGTATTAGAATAAATTCATGCCGGCATATTATAAAGAAATGGCATACGAATATGAAAGGAATCAATGGAAAACGAATTAGCAACAGGAGTATATACATAATGATAATATTGAAATATATGCACATTTTTCAAACTTTATTCACACTTGTTACAACATAACAAATATGGCGATATTTTTTCATTTTTTAATAACAATTGAAACAATTGAAATTTCAAAGGTATCGCGATTTATGTTGTAATTGTTTTTTTCAAAATTTTTGAAAATAAAAATATTCTACGGCGATTTTAGGCATATAGATTATAATAACATTTTTCATGTTTATCGCTTCTTATTTATAAATAAATATATTTATTACATATTATATATAAATAATAAAAATATTCAAATAATTCAAATATAGTAGACATCATGGTAGGTAGAGAGATGTGTGCAATGTTGCCAATTAATAGTAAAAGTTTACAATTAACTGTACGAAATTTTCGAATAATTTAACCTTGTCGATATATTATGATCCTCTAGTTGGTATTATAGCTCTAATTGTTTATAATTCCAGCATATTTTATTTAAAATTATTATTTTTATTTCAATTTGTCTACTATTATTATATTGGTGAATATGGCAACATTGGGTGGTCGCACACTGATTCTCTAGCGTTTATACAAACCTAACTTAAAATGTATTCGACTTCTAATAAAATGCAAATTTGTTGTTATAACAAATTGCACGAATATACAATATTTTTTTTATTATCAGCGTCTGTTCCAGTTTAGATCTTGTTTCTTGTCCATTTAAGTCATCGTCCTAAATGTGTATAGAGTTCATTGTGTGTATCGAATCGACGTAGGTTTGTTTGTCACAAACATCGATTTAAATCGATGTATCGTTAAACCCATCTCGAATTTCGAGTTTGTATGTAAATTGTGACAGGACGAGTTACTTGAACATTAAATTTTCTATTAATTATAGAAAAATAAATCAATTATGTCATTTTAATTTAAACAAATTTGAATAATTACACAATTGTGATTTTAATTAATGAAAAAATGTACACTTTATTAAATGATCAAGTACGTGTTAAATAAACAAAAGAAATTCGTGACATTTGACAAGTGCCACCTCAGCTTTACAATAATTATTCGGTCATTTCTTAATTGTTTTTTTCTAATAATTAAATGAATAATTACAAAGTGATGGCTTTTGAAAATGGTGTAAACAATGTGGAAATATCATCGGCATTCATTGAATCATTACAAAATGATTTTAAGAATCTATCAGTTGAATCGAAAAAGAAATATCCACAATTGAAAGAGGTTAGTTTTGTTGATATAGATAGAAGAAAAAATATGTAAATAAAACAATTTAACAATATTTTAGGCATGTGAAGAAGCTGTAATTAAATTGAAAAATTCCCTTGCCTCACCACAAACATCAATTAATTACGTTATAAATCAAATAATCTATCCATTATCACAGGGTTGTGAAACAAAAGATGTAAAATTGATTAAGGTTGGATATTAATTAAATTAAATTATAATTTGATGGTATTTTAGGTTTGTTTATTTGTTTTAGGGTTGTTTACAAATAATACAAAAATTGATAACACATCAATTGATCGATCAAAAAGGTGCACTTTATATTACAGACACATTATGGACATTGATGGAATCTGGTATTGAAGAAGTCAAAATTTTACAATCTGTTACATTATTACTTACTACAAATACAGTTGTACATGGTGATACATTAGCTAGAGTATTTATTAAATTATTTATTAAATAGTGGAAATTATTGATGTATTTTGTTGTATTTGTAGACGTTGGTGTTATGTTTTCGTTTACATTTTGCAAAAAATTCAACAATTATAAATACAGCTGGTGCAACAGTACGTCAATTAGTATCATTAGTATTTGAACGTGTTGTTATTGAAGATGAACAATTAACAAAATTAGATAATTCAATCAAAAATCGTCAAATTAATTTAGAAGATTTAAAAATACCAAGTGGTATACCACCAAAAGGTTTACCACCATGTGCAGCTGATGCATATTTACTATTTCAAGATTTAGTACAGTTAGTTAATGCTGATCAACCTTATTGGTTAATTGGTATGACTGAAATGACTAGAACATTTGGTTTAGAATTATTAGAATCTGTTTTAACACAATATTCTATTGTTTTTTATAAGGTGAATTATTTATTATTATGATTAGAATAGAAATATTATTGTTGTTGATTTTAGAATGCTGAATTTAGTTTTTTATTGAAAGAACGTGTATGTGCTTTGGTTATTAAATTATTTTCACCGAACATCAAATACAGAAGTACGGTACCATCAAATGTACAACAGGCAACTTCATTTGAGAAACCCTATTTTCCAATAAGTATGAGATTATTGCGGGTTGTATCTATATTAATTCAAAAATATCACAGTCTTCTTGTAATTAATTAAATAATTATTTTTTTTTTTTGATTAAATAAATTCGATGAATTAATTTTAGGTAACTGAATGTGAGATATTTTTATCGTTAATTGTAAAATTTCTGGATCCAGATAAACCAACATGGCAACGATCATTAGCATTAGAAGTATTACATAAAATGACAATACAACCAGAATTATTAAATTCATTTTGTAAATGCTATGATCTTAATAAACATACAACAAGTATATTTCAAGATATTGTTAATTCATTAGGTGCATATGTACAATCATTATTTGTTAATCAACAATTACAATTAAATAATACATTAAATATAACACAAGGACAACCACCAGTATTCTTAGGTGGTTTACCAGCTGGTCCTGGTGTATCACCACAACCTGGTTTTTTATTAAGAGGTGTATGGTTACCAATTGTAACAACATTTCCAACAGGACAAGCAAAATCAACATATTTAGAAATGTTGGATAAAATTGAACCACCAATTATACCAGATGGTTATGGAATATCAATAGCTTATGCAAGTTTATTAGAAATTATACGTTCATTACAGATAACAATCGGTGTACAACCTCAACAACAAATCGATAATGAATCATCATCATCATCATCAAAAGAAGACGATAAAGATTTACATCGTCAATTGATAAATTCAAGTTGGTGTGGTTTATTAGCTGCTTTAAGTCCATTAATAGATGCAAGTACAGATGAATCAATAACAGAGAATGTTTTAAAATCAATACAAACTTATGCATCATTATGTGGTGAATTAGGTTTAGAAACATCACGTGATGCATTTATAACAGCAATATGTCGTTCATCATTACCACCACATTATGCATTAACTGTATTAAATACAGTAACACCAGGTGGTATTATTAGAACAATACATAATCAAGATATAAATTCACAAATTGTAACACCATATAATGAAACTGATTATCGTCAACAAGTTGTTGCTGTTGGTACACCATTACCAACATCATCAATACCAGCTGGTACACAACAAGGTCCAGTTATGTTAACATCAAAAAATTTACAATCAATGCGTGCATTATTAAGTTTAGCACATTGTCATGGTAGTATATTAGGTACATCATGGCATTTAGTATTAACAACATTACAACATTTAGTATGGATATTAGGTTTAAAACCATCAACTGGTGGTAGTTTAAAAGCTGGACGTACATCTACTGATGCTGTTATAACAACATCAGTTATGGCTGATTTACCTGTATTATCACAAATGTTAAGTAAATTATTTGAATCAAGTCAATATTTAGATGATGTTGCATTACATCATTTAATAAATGCATTATGTAAATTATCAAATGAAGCTATGGAATTAGCACGTACAAATAGAGAACCATCATTATTTGCTGTTGCTAAATTATTAGAAACTGGTCTAGTTAATATGTCACGTATTGAAGTATTATGGCGACCATTAACAAATCATTTATTAGATGTATGCCAACATCCACATATTAGAATGAGAGAATGGGGTGTTGAAGCTGTTACATATTTAGTTAAATCATCATTACATTATAAACATTCAATACCATTAAGAGATAATCAAAAATTACAAACATTATTATTAGGTCCATTATTTGAATTATCATCTGTACATCATTGTGATGTACGTCAAAGACAATTAGAATGTGTTTTACAAATTTTACATAGTGCTGGTGAAACATTATCACATGGTTGGCCATTAGTTTTAGGTATTATTGGTGCTGTCAATGATCAACATGGGTAATAATTTGTTTAAAAAACGGTTTTAACGATTTGTTTTTCTTAAAAATTTCGATTTTTATAGAGAGAATTTGATAAGGATAGCTTTTCAATGTTTACAATTGGTAATTACCGATTTTCTTCCAGTAATGCCATGGAGATGTTTACCGTTATGTGTTGATACTGTTGCTAAATTCGGTTCACAAACACAAGAACTTAATATATCGTTAACAGCAGTCGGTTTAATGGTAAAATTGATTATTTATTTATTATAATAAATTAATTTGTTTTTATTTATTTAATTTAGTGGAATATATCTGATTATTTCCATCAAAATCAAGGTAAATTGAGTCAAACATTAACTGAAGATATATCAATATTACCTGATTTTCCTGGTACATTGAATATGCCAAATTTCGATAAATTATGGATGTGTTTATATGCACGTTTAGGTGAATTATGTGTTGATCCACGTCCAGCTGTACGTAAATCAGCTGGTCAAACATTATTTTCAACAATATCAGCACATGGTGGTTTATTAAAACAATCAACATGGCAAGCAATATTATGGCAAGTTTTATTTCCATTATTAGATAAAGTACGTTATTTATCAAATTCAGCTAGTAGTGAAAAAGTTGATGCTGGTGGTAATATATTAATACATCATAGTAGAAATACAGCACAAAAACAATGGGCTGAAACACAAGTATTAACATTATCTGGTGTTGCTAGAGTATTTAATACAAAACGACAATTATTACAAGCATTAGGTGATTATCCACGTGCATGGTCAATATTATTAGAATTTATTGAATATGCTGCATTAAGTAAAAATAATGAAGTATCAATAGCAGCATTGAAATCATTTCAAGAAATATTATTTTTAAGTAAAAATCAAATAAATGATAATAAAATTATTGATGATAAAGAAATATGGTGTGTTGCATGGCGTGTATGGTTGAAAATTGGTATTGATGTAACTGTACCATTATTAAATAATGATTTAATTATAAATAATGATGATTTTTATCTACCAAATCAAACATTTTTAACATCATTAGTACAAATATTTCCAAATGTATTTCAACATATTAAAAATAATTTTAATTTAGATGATTTAAAACAATTAGGTATTGTATTAACAAATGCTGTTAGTATACCTGTATATGGTGAAACAGCACCATATATTATAACAACAACAACTGATATTAGTTTAACACCATTACATGATGGTGTATTACATTCAATTGAATTAATACAAAAAGACGTATTATTAAAAAATAATAATAAAATGTTACCGGAATTATTTAAACGTTTATTAACATTTGCTAAATTCACATGTACACCACCAAATTTTAATAAAATCGATATTAAACATAATAAAATCAACGAATTATTAACAATGAATTATATACCATTTGGTGAAAAAGCAATGACAATGTCAGTTAAATTATATGAAAAAACAGCTGAAATTATTGATGTAATCAATGCAAATATATTACATGAAATTATAATAACATTACATAAACCGTTAGCATTAAAATATAATTGTTTTTCAAATAGTATTTGGAAATTAGCAGCAAATAGTTTAATAATTGTATTAAAAACAGGTCTTAAAGTTGCACGAAATCATAGTAATCAATTTTCAACAATGTGGAATGAATTATCAGATACATTAAACGATTTTCTATTTCCAACAACGTAAATATCACATATTTGTTTGTTATTATTATTATTATTGTTATTTATTTTAGATGTGCCCCATCAGATAAGGGTTTAGATGAAATGGTAACAGATGAAGCGACCGATTGTCAATTAATTGAATTATTAAGAACCGAAGTATTACCATATTCAACAAATATACCAAAAGAATTCATAATGAATGTTGTTATATTATTAAATAAAGGTTCAATACATTCAGCAACAAATATTAAAAATGATAATGATAATGAATTAACATTAAGAGAAGAATTTGCTAAAACATGTTTTGAAACATTATTACAATTTTCATTAATTGAAGGTGATAATAAACCAATTATGATAAATGGTGATGATATTGCATCACAATTAGCTGTTACCTCATTATTACAACGATTTCAAGAAGTATTAATTAAATATATTGATGATGAAAAATTAAGTGGTAAATGTCCATTACCTAGATATCGTTTATCAGAAATATCATTTGTATTAAAAGCTGTAACAACACTTATTATTTCAATGAAAAAAGCATCAATTAAAGGTAATTATCAAAAAAAATTTGTTGGATTAATATTTAAATTAATTATAATATTAATAGATGATACAGCATGGAAGCATTTAATTAAATTATATCCATATTTAGTGGAATGTACAACAACAACATCACAACAAGTATCACGACCATTAAAAGAAGCTTTATTACAATTCTGTGATTTATTACAACCACCTTTACATAATGGTAAAACGAATGGTGAAAAAATCTAATTTTAATACTTGTTTTTTATCCTCCTTCCACCCCCACAAAAATACAGGTGAAATATCCATAAATACACCATATCTGTTTTGAATATAATTTGAACAATTGATCCGATCTTAATTATATTCATATTTATGCTTAACAAACAATTGTTGGATTTATTTTTGTGATCAATTAATTTATCGCGCATACAGTTGTTGAAGTGATTTAATAATAAACGGTGTAAAGATTTTTTATTATGATTGTTTCGTTTCTTCCACACATTTATAGCTTGTTAAGCCACTTAAGAGATCCAGTAAAACAATAAAAATTAGTACAGCTTGCTAATTTTTATTGTTTACTAGATATCTTAAGTCACTAAACAGAGTATATGTAATAAGTTGAGGGTAAGTTGGTAAAAAAAATGTGTATTTTTATTGTTGTTTATTTATAAAAAAAAAGGCAAGATATATAAAAACTTCGGTACAAATATATTAATCTAATATTAACTGAAATATGAATAATTTGCGTTTGAACCTGCAAAAGGCAGTGAAATTGTTTTTGTACTACAAATTCTTTGAACAATTTACAAAATTCTATATATACAAACATCAAAAATAGACCCTTTAGCCAGTTTTAAATAATATTATTATTATTATTATTTACAAAATAATATAATTAATCAACAAATTATTAAACTAATGTAGATAATTCGTGTGGTGAATTTGTTGTTGCAACACTACTTAATTCTAATGCTGTTGTCGGCATACCAGGACTAACACTACCGCTAGCCTCTCTAGGATGTGATAATTTTGTTAAATTATCAGCTGTTGGTGGTGTTGTTGTTGATGGTCGACAAATATATGGATTTGTTGCATGTGATGGTGCAAAACTATGATTAAAACTGCTAATATGTGAATGATTCAATTGTGGCGATGCTATACTGTGAACTGAGTTATGATGTGCTGTTGTTGTTGAGTGGTCATGCTGTTGCTGCTGTTGTTGATGATGATGTTGTTGTTGTTGCTGCTGTTGTTGTAGCGCCAATTCTTTAACAGCATTAGTTTTTTCTCTTTGCCATATAAAAACATTGTGCACCATTGCACAACCGCAAAATATTATACCGAGACCTATAAATACGCTCGTTACTATTGCCGGTGTTGAATGGAATTGGATAAAAGTGTACAAAATTATCCCTAAAAATAACAATAATAATTATTATATAAATATTTATATTATGTAACTATACCTGTTAGAAATACTGGAATTGAAATGAAAAATCCACCAACGGCACAAACTCGACTGACTGACGATTTTTGTAAATATTTATTAGTTCTACAACAACAACAACGAATAAAAAATATAAACAAAGAGAAAGTTTATGTAAAATAACAATAAAAATTAAATTATAATTAGTGTAATTTTTACTACACGAAACATAAACGGCATAACCTTTCGAATTGAATAAATTATTTTGCGATAAACTTTAATGAATTTTCAGTTTAATAAATTGGAAATATACGGTAAGAAATTCGAGCTTATTTTCTCCTCCTATTAATGCTTGACTAAATCTCGCATATCAAATTTCTGTTTTAATTAATAAAAATAAAGTTCATTATTTTTTTTTTTTTGTTTACCAAACCGTATGTTTATAAATACCCGGAATTATTAGCGACGACCTTGTTTTCATTCGATTCATTTATCAACATCTCTATCATTAACCATATTTAGTCAGGCACATGGTTAATTTTTTTCTTTTTGGTTTTGTTAAGTGTTTAATCATTCTGAATGACTCAAATTAATTTTGTAAATATTTATAATTTGAAGATTTAAATAGAATTGGAGGGATGTGCGCGGTTCATAATTTGAAAAATTTTCTGGAATGTCCGATAATAATGATTTTAATTAAATCGTCTAATCCTCTCGTTCTTTAGAACCGGTTGTGTTAACGTGTAGGCAATAATCAAATGAATGGAATAGAGTGGAGAAATGATGATGATGTTGATGATAATAATAATAATAACGGCTATAAGGAAGTCAGCAATGCTTTGATATTAAACAGAAATTTATTCGAAACAACAAATGATCAAACAGAAAATCTTTTATTTACATTCCTGAAAAAAAAAAACAATTTCTAAAGAGCCTGGTTTGTTTTATAAGGAAAACAGTAAGGCGCCAACATACCACGTATCCCACGCAAATTCGTCATGCAGGAGACAGAAATGAAAATGGAGATCTGTTTCGATTTTACTATATTTAGACACTTTTTTAATTCGAAAAAAATCGCGTACCAAATTGTGTTACGAATAGCAAAAGTAGTGACGGTCGCCCAAAACCATACGTGTTCTCTTGTGCTGGTTTTTTGTATTCAAAATCGTCGCATAGAACAGTTCGTATTTCCCTATCTATCATTGTTGATTGTTTTGAACTTCAATGTAAATTTTCACATCTAGGTCGAAAAGTTCCCATAGTTATTCTATTCAATTAATTTCCGTTCAAATGATTAATTATAATTAACAATACTACAATAATACCGGAAATGCTTATATTTGAAAAATATAATTCTTAGATTTTATTTTTTTTTAATTATGAAGCTAATTTTAATAATTTATTCAAATATCGACAAAAATTAACCTTGCGCTATCAATAAATGCATATGTCTATAATATTTACAACCTGTTACACGTTTTCTATGATTTCGTAATAATTAATAAGATTATTAATAACATTGAGATGTCAATGAAAGGGTAACCTTCTCATTAAATAATAATTCTAATAATATTTATCTAAAATAAAAGCTTCAATGCCAGACGTATAGTTTTTAAATTGATTTGCGTAGAAATGGCGGATTTCCATTGCTTATCCCAAAGATTAGTATTTTGAGTTTTCGATTGTAAATTTAAACTTTTTATGAATGGTATGGCGGTAGGTGTGAAGCAACGAAATTAGAAATATAAGGTCGACGTTTTGACCATCTGTGTAAATTTTTGTTGTAGCAGGTAAAAACGCGTATTTCGGAAGAAATTCTTATTGTTACATTGTAAAAAAAATTAATTAAATCGAAAACTTGTTCGCATGTATAGACAGACAACTATAATTGGCGAAATTGTAAAATCATTATTTCGTCACGTTATTGTTTACGATACTACGAAATTTGTAAAATATTTTAGGTGTGTATTATGAAAAGGTGTCATAGGTAAAAAATTCCTTTGGTTATAATTTATTATATTGACCCATCTACCTGTTGTTTCAGGGTAGGGTCGTAGTAGTTTCTTGCCACAATTAGAGTATTTTTGTTGTTTTATTTTCAAATATTATTAGATAATGATGATGTTAACATACCTATCGTTGCCACCATGACGACTCTTTACCAATTTAACAGCAAACAAAAATTGTATAGCACAAACTAATAAACAACACAAATTTAATGATAATGTTAATGCACATAATGCTAATGTCACTTCATATACAACAACATATTCTTCAGCTGTGATCACAGTTAATTGTTCAGCCCTTAATAGTTCTCTAATATCATTTGCTGTTACTGGTGATATTTTTAATAAAAAAATCAATGATAATAGTGCTAATAATAAACTAACTAAACATAACAAACCCAAACTGACCAGCATCTCTTTAACACCAACTTGTTTTGAACGTATTACAAAACGATTAACACTACCCTGACTACGTGCCCTTGATATATTCAAACCACCATTAACAATTTTATTATTTGTTTGTGATAATGGTGGTGTATAAATGCATGTTTTCGATTGATCCAAATGATGCAATTGGGAGGCATTTAGGGGATATTGTTGTGATGATATACGTGAACTGTTTGCATTCGGGGTACGGTAACGATGATTTTGTTGTTGTTGTTGTTGTTCTAATCTAGCCTCCGTCGTTGTTGCATTCCGTCCCGTTGCCCCACTGTTGTTTGTTGTATTTAACATATGTTTCAGCATCCCGCCGACCACAATTGGCAATTTGGGGATGCTGTCGTTCTATTGATGTATATTTGACAATCATAATTGTACATGATTGTGTCCAATTTTTGTTGGTTGGACGGCCGTAGAGTGGGCCCCCGGCCGATGGCCAACTACCATCAGCCCTAGAATACAATTATAAATGAAAATTAATAAATTTTTGGTTAAAATTATCAAGATCAAAGTAATAAAAATCGATTACGTATTCAAGGTAAACAAACGGTTGTCTTTGAATAAATTATAGCGATATCATTACGCGTCTACAATGATTGTAAAAGAAAGTAGGAAATTTTCCAAAAATAGTGCTATAATTAATAACGACAATATAATTCCGTTATAAACGATAAATCAACTTCTAACAATCGCTTAATTACATACAAGAAATAGATTATGTTATCAATTAGAAACAGGACGAAAGGGGAGAATTGTTATTAAAATTTTTTTTATAACATTTAAGTTTGATATTTAACGAATTAACGACCAGCTGTAAATACACTTTACCATTTAAAAACACCTGCCGAAATTTACGATACCTATTTCGGTCAATGAATTGAATTTGTTTATTCATTTTTTAAAATAAAAATTTAAAAATAGTCCAGTGGAAAAACAAATATTAACATTTGTTTCATAATTACCGGAAAGCAATCAATGTTTATTTGATTTAACTTAAAATAAATAAATAAATTTAAAACAAAAAAAACTGTTGAAGTGGGTTTAATCGAACTGACTTAAAATTAATATTTGATTTTAAATTTGAAGATGTTAACGATAAGAAAAATACAAGAGAAACAGGTAAAAAAACAGTCTTACACATCAGGTTTTAACAGGCATTCTATAACAGGTAGTTAGGTTAATACGTGGCTCTGGAGGCATTATTTGTATTTAGAAAAAAATAAACTTTTTTTTAACACACACAAAAAAAAACCAATTCAACACTGATAAGATGAGTGTTTTGAATTTCAAATTTCGTTAACAAATCAAACAATATACACACATACACTCCTACCACCATATAAACTGATTGTATTTTTCACTAGTATTGTATTATTTAAGTATAATATAGGGGAAATGTGCGTACGCACTATACGCTTAAGTATAATTCGAATAGGGCAAAATATTCACATATTCCGTACTGTTGTCGTACCATTTGGTCGATTCTAGCGCATCGACTGGTTAGTTTAAGAACCATTCTATAGTTCAAGGGGTGTGGTTTAGATATTATACAATTGCTGGTTGGTAATTTCGAAATTACCGCCAATATATTTTATGTGTACATATTTACCCGCCTCTTACATATTATACGAAAGAATTCATTAACCAAAACGGGCCCAATGGGCGAGTTTTTTCCCAACAAAAATCAACGGTTTATATTTATATCGTTGATGGTACTATCTGCACCTAGTGCATCGACAACCATACCGACAACCATTCAAAAAAAAAAAAGAAAAAGAAGCGAAATTCCAAACGAATTTTTATCTCGATCGTTATCTTTATATTCTATTTTAAGAATTTGTTTTTTTTTCTGTTTCACTACTATTATCCGTACATTTCTTTATTGTTTCTGTAATCCTAATAACCGAAACGCGATTTATTGTCGTTTGACGTAAAGTTAATTAAAAATCGTATTGATGATTTTATGGATGATTGTATAATAGGTATTTCATGCAAATTTAGTATTAATTGATTGGAACAAGTTTACGATTATAATATGTACCACCTGCATATTTGTAATCTTATACAGTCGTTAAATTTATGAATAATTGAAATCCTCTATGATGTTTATGAAATCCTGTTAATAAAGGAGCTTTTTCTCGTTGTTTTCAACCATAGATTTCAATTTTCTTTATGATTTTTTTATTGTCATAAATGTCATAATCCACTGAAAAGCTGTTGTATTTTTATTATTGTAACAATATAGACGTTCTTATTGTTGTTAGATATGAATTAAGAAGAATATACCCAGTCATTTTTTGAACCTTTCCATATTTCTGTGATCCTGTTTAATAGGAAGTCTTTATGTTGTAATTTTGAACCATCCATCCTTTTTGATTCCAATTCAGTGGATGACCTCTCTATACCTTATCATGTCCTGTTACTTTATAGTCTCTATTCGATAAAATGTAGCTTGATTCGGACATTTTTAGGAAAAAATCGAAACCAAAAAAGCCAATTTATACTTTTAAACTGTGAAATTGTCATCTATCAAGACAAATTGTTTATATGACATCAAATTTTACAAATGCAGGTAGTGGGTAAACGGAACAATTGAGTGTTTGTCAACAAAAATGAAGTGCATGTATATGTAAGAGAGACAGAAATAAATGGAATTTAAGCAGTACGAGTTATAAAATCTATGTTTACAAACGGTTTCTATAGGAATAGACGGCAAATGACTATTGTAATCACTTAAGACAGCCAATTCCAGATGAACATACTATAGATTTTGTACATTTTGAGTCGTTTTAGAACGTTTGTGATCAGTGCCTTGTGGGACTGTGGAGACCCCTACACAAATAATTTCTTGGGGGACTCCTTCTTCCCAAATGATATCTCTATACATTCATTCGTAATTGTATCAATCTACAAGAGAAAATTGCAGCCTTGGCCAGTAATCTCGAAAGCCGAAGTGTTTAGCTGCAACATTTTTTATCCAACCGTAAATAATTCGGCAGAACATATATGTTGTTCTTTTATTCAGTATGTTGCGATTGTTGCTTTTTGTGATCATCTGTGGTTTTACCACGTGTTCTACGCCGGCCGGTGTCACCTAGTGCAACTGTGCTTGGACGTGGCCGCATATTGCGGCCGACCGTGATGGGTTCGAAATCACTGACGATGGATCAGCTCGTCGAGACGACAAAAGTCTGACAACTTCATCATCCGCCCCATCTCCACCGAAGAGATCCGCCAAATCATCAGCGCACTTCGCGTTAGAAAAGCCCTCGGTCCTGATCACATTTCAAATCGTGCCCTTAAATCCGTACCGTCAAAGGCAATTGTAGTCTTGGCGTGCATCTTCAATGCAATCCTCCGTCTTCAACACATAAGCCTCTTGTCCAACGTCGGCAAAATAGTTGAAAGGCTTATTTACGTACGCTTGTCTGAAATAGTCACACACAAACGAATCATTCCGGATGAACAGTTCGGTTTTAGGCCCCAACACTCCACTGTTCATCAAATACTCCGTTTCACTGAATACGTTTCCGTCAGCCTTGATTGGAAGTACGTCACTGGCGCCGTCTTTCTAGACATTTCCAAGGCGTTCGACTCCGTCTGGCACAACGGCCTGATTTACAAATTAGACCGGTCAGGCATTCCCCCAGCCATGGTGCATCTTATTCACTCTTTTCTGTCCAACAGGACATTCAAAGCAAAAATACACGATCAACTCTCCACCGAACACCCAATTGAAGCAGGAGTGCCTCAAGGCTCTGTTCTGTCTCCACTTCTATACAACATCTTCACCGCCGACATTCCAAAAGACCCAGTTACTCAGCTCGCAATTTACGCTGATGATACGGCCATCTATGTCAGAGCTTGTCACCTCCAAACTGCAG
>JAZBGY010000583.1:0-51330 GCA_037414755.1 Lydus trimaculatus | reverse complement strand
GTGTTTCCCTATGAGCCTACTTTCGAAAATCTCACGGTATATTCGCGTTCCGGTAAAAAAAAAAATAGCACAACACCACTGCCACATACTGAATTTACCCGACAGACTTCTGACGTCACGAGACTGCATCAGGTTAGATCTACTAATTTCAACCCTTACTATGCAACATTGCCAATTTTTATGAGAAACAAAAAGGGGTTCGCACCGAAAATCAACGTACCTAATTTTCTCTATTGAGAATCGTCTAAATTCATCGTCCAGTCCGTGATAAACCTCATTAACAGGATACAGATTAGTGACGTCACACAAAATGGCTGTGGGGAAAACGGCGGGATTTTGAACCGTTTGAATTTCGGCACAATTATACTGTGGTTATTATAATGATTCCGTCAATAAAATAGTTTTAAATATGCATAACTTAGATGTTTTAGTGTATACTTTGGTTTTTGATCGATTTTTTTAAAAAAAAAGACGAATGCTTATGTGCTACAAAGAAGATGGCCGGTTTTCAAGATGCGTGATCCGTGCCCCTGTTATAAGATGGCGCAAAATCAATGTTTTACAAAAACAAATAGCAGGAGCGAAAAGAGAATAAGAGGAGCAATTTTTTCCTGTAATTTTTATATCAAAAGCTTGCTAATAGTGAAGATTTCTCATAAATAACTAAAAAAAAAACAAAAAAAGGTGTAAATTTCTTATTAAATTAAATTTTATTCTATTTCAATGCACAACCGAATTTAATGGTTCTGCTTTGATACTACCCAAATTTAATCGATTATCCAATTCTTCATCAATCAAACCAATTATAGCCCTACATACAAATTAATTAATTTAATTAAATTATAAATTAGAAACAACATACACATTATCGCCTCGTATTATATGAAGACCTAACATAACCTGTTCAACACCTGATGTTGTTGAATAGACACGTTCATGGGATTCATCAATTATTACATTAATTGTTTGATCAAAACCTTTCAAAGTACCCTAAAACAACAACAATTTAATGTTTTTTTTTTTTTGATTCAACAAATAATACAAAATTGGCTTAATTACAATGAAATTACGACCATCTGACGTAATAATCGAAACCGTATCTATTTATAGGTTAAGGATATATTTGGTTTGTTGTTATTATAATGTTTTATAGAAGAAAAAGGATACGATTTACAAATGAATCCAATCCGGATGCCATTTCGTCGTAAAATAACCTACAAAATCAGTATTGTTTTGAAACGATTATTTTGAGGTTATCTCGCTGGTGCAACCACTACTACCAACTGATTCTAATTGTAGCTCACTTCTGAACTAGTTTATTCTAAATCCAGTTTTACTAGGAACTAAATTGAATTATTTAACTATAAAACATAAAAGTAGTTATAAATTATGTATTTTGTTGGAAATATTGGCTTAAATCTCTAGTTTTTTGTGATGAAAGCTGCACGTAATAAAGGTATGTAATACCAACATTAACATAAAAAATTTACTATGGTTTTTTGAATTTTTTGGAATTACTATCTGTAGCTCTAATATAAATTTTATTTAAACAGATCCAGACTGTCCACAATAATTTATTCAAAATTGTCCTACAATACAATAGAAAAATGCAATCCTGATCTCTCTATAATGTTTTTATATTTTTGGGACTAGGCGAAAAATTTTACAAGAATTTCTCGCCTATCTAGTGGAAGTACTACTGCAACGAATCCAACCAAATGATCTGGGATCAGTGCTTTAGGAGCCACCAGTTTCCCACAGTACTATAATCTTGGTCATTGATGTTATCATATGGTCCAATAAAGCTCTCTATCGGTTAAGGTATATAGCACCGGTCATTTGGAGGCAGTACATCACTGAAAATGTTCTTAGATCAACAACTACCTCCTAGCATACGCTCCATGACTCAGTTAAAGGACAAGGATCCAGTTACTCAAGCCTGAAACTACGTAATTTTTATATTACATCAAAATTACGAGATATAAATCATTCAAAACTGATTGTTTTGAGTTCTACAGGCATAAGGGCTAGGGATCAAGATTTATTGTTAGTTAAGCTCCACGGTCCATAAGTGCTTAATTGGTTAACAGTAAGTCAGTCGTTAGCAGTGGCGTAGGAGTAGGTGGGTGAGGTTGAGATCTACATCACTGATAATTACAATTTAGGGAACAATTTCAAATTATAAAATCGTCTTTTTAATTTGTGATTCTGTTTATTTATTATTGATAGTTTTTATTGGAAATTAAAAATATTTATCTAAAATCATTGGTTTTATTTAATTAGAATTTCAATTTAATAAATCTTCAGTTAAATTATGCCATGCTTCATGTCTATGATCTGGATATTTAATCATATCTAACCAATGTTTTAAACGTGCACCTTTTGAATTAGCACCACCAATAATTAAACCACCTAAATAATCATTACTTTTACCATAATCTTTATCATAAACTGTAATATATAAACTTTGTGTTGATAATTCAGTTGGACGTGATTCAAATGCAAATTCTTCATTATAAATTGGATTTAAATTTTTCCATTTTATTGTTGTTTTATGTTTACGATGATAAGGATCGGGACGTAATTGTCTAAGAAAAAAAAACAAAAATTTCGTTTATTATTAGGGTCTATGTAGACGACATCTTTGAAACTGCACAATAGCAGTTGCGCTTAGCGCACGTGATTTACGCGTTAAAAAGACGTCGTATGCTTGAGACCTTACAATTTAACAAAAGGATCTGAAAATCCGTTATTATCCATTGGTAGAAGATTAGTACACCGACAGACTGTTACTAAAAGTGCTCGTTTTTTGGTACTGTAGCATAATGATAGAAGGATTTGGCCCCTTGACCATAGATCGTCGAACCATTCATTTAATTCAGGTGTTGGTATTGGACCTTTTTGTTCGTTACGCAGTTTTTCCAATGGTGTAGCTACCTGTGAATTGTAAATTATCATCAAACTGAATATATACAGTAAGCTACAACAAAATAGGCATACAGGAAAACGCATCAGTATTACCCACTCTCATAACGTTCATATGATACAGTGGCGTAGCTACGGTGAGTAGCGTTCTAACTAATGTGAAAGATATGAGTGTGGAGTGTCCATTTTGTTACAACATACTGTATGCTCTATAGAATTGGAATAATGCTTACATAGATTGTATTTTGTTGTTTTAATTTGGCTAAATTAATTCTAGTTTCACCCATATAATCATGTCCATATTTATCATCATCAACAACAATTATATATAATGATTTTTGTAATAAATCATTTTCACTAATATCATAAAATGTTAAATTTTCATTAAATTCCGGATTACGTGTTTTATATATTGTTTTTGTACGTAAACGTGTTGATGGTTTTGCATTTGGTAATATATTTAATTTACAAAATGGATCTGATAAACCATTTATATCCATTGGTATTAAATTTTTTGCTCTATATACAGTACAATGTATTGTTGATGTTAATGGATCATATGTTAATGATAATTCAATACTACCCATTTGGCTATCAGATGGTTTCTGATAAATATCTTTACAACTCTAAAAAACAATACAATGATTTAGCTATACGCATTAGCAATACTTGGGGATCTTTAGGCTTTAGAAACTATATCAAAGTTGAAGTTTTGAAAGGCCCAGTTATGTGGAGAAACTACCAAAAAAAACAATTCCCAGGAGTTCACTTAATGCTTTTCAGGAACTTTATTTTTTGGCCAAAAGGAAGGCAAAAAGTAAAAACCAGATCTATAGGGACCTCCTGTTTGGTGGCATCGCTAACAACATCACTGCACCTTATACGACTCTGTAGGATACTATGAAGACTAATTGAAGCATAAGTCCAGTTTTCTAAATTCTGCAAGGTCTAGTTTTGATGTAAGAGATTTGTTCTTCTTCATTCAAGTTCCCAGCCTTTCTCTATTAAATTTTTGCTAGAGATGCAGCTTTGTAGGCATATTTGAGCTTCGAATCGCATAACAATCTCTCTCCGAATCAATAACTGTTTGTAGAAGTAAGTAAAGACTGATCTGGCTCTTGCAGCAGTATAGAAGTCGAAAAGGTTATTATTTAAACCTAACCAAGCCAAGACAGCTATCTTAATTTTGATTGAACTGCATCAGAATACTGCAATTTTGGGACGACTTGAAAAAAGCAAGGCAGAAGCACAGAGTTTAGACTGACAAGGGCAAAACCAAAGCATTGTTGGAAGTAGCTTCAGTATTTGAAAGAATGTAACCGCCCGATCTTCCTCACAACAGCAAAACAGAAGCATAGAGTTTAGACTGATCAGAACAAAGACAAAACATTGTTGGAAGTAGTACCAGTACAATGCTACAGTACTTGAAAGAATGTAACTGCTCCATCTTTTTCATAGGAGCAAGGCAGAAGGACAAAGTTTAGACTGACAAGTGCAAAAACAAAGCATTGTTGGAAGTAGTACCCACACAATGCTACAAAACCACGCCAAATTTTTTTAAACAAAGACAAATAATACCGGAGGAAATGTGAGAAAATTGCTGCAATTTATCAGAAGTACGACCTTTTGCTACAGAGTCTAGACTGACAAGAACAAAGACAAAGCATTGTTGGAAGTAGTACCAGTAAAATGGTACAGTATTTGAAAGAATGTAGCCGCTCCATCTTCTTCACAAGAGCAAGATATAAGCATAAAGTTTAGACTGACAAGAGCAAAGACAAAGCATTGTTGGAAATAGTACCCAAACAATGCTACAAAACCACGCCAAACTTTAGGTAAGCTTGATTTTGATATTTTGAAAGGTGGAACATTTTGTTGCGAATACTAAGACATTAATAGAACTTTGTTCACTAGGAAAACTTTTTTCAAACAAAGACAAATAATGCCGAAGGAAATGCCAGAAAATTGCTGCAATTTATTAGAAATACTACCTTCTGCTACAGAATCTAGACTGACAAGAGCAAAGACAAAGCATTGTTGGAAGTAGTACTAGTACAATGCAACAGTGCTTGAAAGAATGTAACCGATCTACTTCTTCTTAAGACCAAGCCAGAAGCATAGAACTTAGATTGACAAGAGCAGAGACAAATCATAGTTGGAAGTAGTACCAGTGAAATGCTACAGTGCTTGTAGAAACGTAGCCGTTCTATCTTAAATTCTTCACAAGATCATGATAGAAGCATAGAGTTTAGATTGATAAAAGCAAAAACAAAGCAAAATTGGAAGTAGTACCAGTACAACGCTACAGAACAACGCCGAACTTTCGGAAGGCTCGATTTTGACATTTTTCACACACAATGAAGGATCACTCTTGTTAAATAAGCTTCTGGTATTGAAACAATGTATTGCAAATCGTATGGTATAGGTAACAATATCGGAGGAGATGTAGTCGTACCTTTTGCGGTACTGTTTAATCTCAAAAATCCTCATTGTATGATATGTTTTGTTAATTGGTAAACTTATAAAAATCAAAAATTTGGACATACCTTAAAAATACTACCAGTACCACTACTGGTACTTGGTGATATACGTTCATCATCTTTACAATTCCATTCAGATAATGATCGTCCTGAATCAGATGATTCTTTTAATTCTTTACCAATATTATTCGTACCATTATTATCATCAATATCATGATTACTTTTACTATCCATTGATATTGTTGTTGTTGATGCAGTACCAAAACTTTTCATTGAATCTATATCTTTGGATATTTGTAAATCACTGGTATTTGAATAACGACTAAAATATTAAAACAAAAATTAGTTTTAAACAAAATAGAAAATATTCGTTTACTTGTACGTGATACTAGTCAAGTTGTCCTGACTTGAACAATTTGTTAGATCTGTAACAAAATAAACGTTTATTGATTTATCTTTATACCTATACACACTTTTTTGTGTTGTTGTCTTGGTATTATTGTTGTCAAATTATTATAAATTGATAGAAACGACGATCGTTTAATTATATAGAGGATGATTAGAGGATAAAAAAGGACCTTCACTACTTCTATCCAATACAATCAATCAATAATAGAAAGTCGCTGTTGTTCTGTACAGATATTCGTCAATATTTTATTAAACGTTTCTATCCATGATTTATTGAATCAATTTTATATAAATAGGAAAAAAAAGATGTAGCTAGGTACAACTTTGGGGTTGAGCGAATAGAGAGGTCGCTCTAGGCGCTGGGTGAGAATAGGCGCCAAATTTGAACAATTTCTGAACAAAAGTTGACTAGAAAGAAGCTTGAAGCCCTATCTTTACTTCTTTAAGGCTTTAGGTCCAATATTATAAAACAAACTATAGAGATCCTGAGATGATCTTTTGCACTATTTGCTACTACTTAAAAAAATCCCCACTATATTTGCTTCTACTCTGCGTTCGTCGAATAGCGTTGCCCAAAACGATCCGAACAACAGACAAGGAAGGAAATTGATGTGTGGATGCCAAAACGGCCAACGTAGAGCGAAATCGACGATAGTCTGTAGCAGGCATAAAGTACTAGTAGTTTCCTTACAACGACTAAACCATGGATCTTTGGTCCATAGTTGTAACTCCTCAAAACTCCTCAAGGGTATTTCATACCAAAATGTTTCTTCACTGCTCTGGGTAGTCAAACCGAGCATGGTCGAACTACGCCAAAAAGCTGTCAGGGTGGATTAGAAGGATGTCCAAACATTTGATACTCGGGGTATAATGAAGAAAGGACTTGGGCGCCCAAATTTTAGTTTATATGGATGGCCAAAATAGAAAGTTGCTTCAAAATGACCAAGCCAAAGCGTTCGTTCTGAGGTTTTGACCTCTTTCTTTCTTGTGCATTATAGTCTTGTGCGTCCCAAAATTAAAAATACTGACCTCTGAAAGTGTCCGAATTGGTTTCCCGTAAATTATTTCGACTCCACAATAATCTACGATCTTCATCCGAACTACTATCATCATCTCTATAGAAGCATTTTGTTGTTCTTCTAGTCGGTTTATTACAAAAAGTATGCCCAAATTTCTCACTTGGTAAAATATATTTTGGTAAACTTTTGAAAAACCAAGCACCTGATTTTTTCCAAATTTCTCTAGTTTCTGCACATATCAAACATAACCAATGATTTCTAAAAACATTGCAAACAAACAGGTAATATCTCTACTACTGCCTGAAAATATAACAAACTAAGCTTACTTATTGTTTTTGCACATATCAGAGGCTTCAATTGCACATTTTTGACAAACAAATCTTCTACAATCACGACATACAACCTTTTGGGCACCTAACATACCAAAACTATCCCCACATAATAGACATTGTGATGGGCTTTTGCCTAAAGCATTCCGTCGCATATTCTCTAAACGTTCCATCAATCGACCCACCTATCCAAACAAAGATAATTTAGATGTGGTTATGTGTAAAAGATGCAAGATTCATACCCGTTCCTGTTCGATCAATTCAAGTTCTTCAGCACGTTTGATCACATCAATTATAGTGGCTTGTTCCTCAGCTCCTAATGGTTGATTTACTGTTGGACTTGGGTATGTACCAAGTGAGCCGGTTTTGACACTCCATCCTGTACGTAATCTTGAAACAAATCAATTTTAAATTAGACTTTCGACTGTTAAATCCCAAAATTACAAAAAATAACGCAACTGGAAGAGCGTCCTAGGTACAAGTTGAACTATACCTTTGAAGTTTGATAAATGTTTAATTAATCACGTATCAATTAAACAAATGTTTAATTAACCTAAAATATTACTAATTAGGTTATTCAAGTGAATAAATAATTTTGTATTCAATTGATTTTTTTCAGCGTAACGTGTCATTCACGTTCGAATGGACTACGGACACACCTTCATTGTGTTTTATTTTTAGTTCGATTTTAATCGTAAATAATTAATGGATCATGACTTTTTTTTTTGGTAGCGTAAAAGTGAAATGACCCTTAAGGGTCGATTACATTGAGCGATTTCAATCGCGTTTGACGCTGGCAATTGTAGTGGGGGCGCTCATGCGCATAAATCAATACGCTTAGTGATGTCGACTACACACTAACAATGTTACTATCAAGTATGCGGTAGATCTCTAGAACATACACACAGCGTAATTGGGTCGTTAGCGTCTAGCGACTAAAGTCGCTCAATATGTAAGCGACTCTTAACGCTATCTTAACAACCCGCCCGTATCTTGTTTACTGTTTACATTTATTTGAAGTATTTGGAAACTTTATGATATTCTTGAATATTAAGAAGCTTCAAAGAGTTTTTTTTTTTATCAAAGCAATTAATTTGCGGTGCTTTCATAAAAAAGAGTTACCTACCCTGAATTATAAATGAAATTTTCATTTTATTCAATATTCCATAGTTTATCAAATTTGAATAAATGTTTTAGTTAATCAAAATAGTTTATGGCGGGTTTATAAAGTCGCGTCCACATCTAACGAACGAACGCGTACGGATACAAACGAACGCGAATGAATGTAAAAGGGTCATGCGTTTGTGTTCCACTAGTTTCTAGTTTCTATTTCCCGTCTACACTATGCGAAGACGAATGAATACGAACGTATTTTTCCTTTAAAGTACCGATGAAAATTGGAACGTTATTTGCCACGCTAAAGAGCTGAAGAACTAACGGCTTAAGCACTAAATGCTAAAAACTCAAAAAATTGAAGAATTATAGAGCTGGAAAGATCACAATCTCGATATAGCTCAATCTTAAAGGTCTAAAAATTCAAGAAACATAGACTTCCAGTATTAAAGGACTTAGAGTCAAAAATCTAAGGAGTTAAAGTACTAAAGTCTAAAAGACTAGAGTACTAGAAACTTTGAGGCTAATCTAAGAAATTGACGAACTAAAGGATTGGAGATCTATACCGAATGATTCAGAAACTAAAAAAACTGAAGGGCTAAAGGATCTAAGAGCTGCAAAAATTGGGATCTAGACAATTCAAAAATTAACGACTTAAAGGAATTTCAAAAGAAAATTTGCTGTCAAAGCATATCGCTCCAGTTTTATTATTATTATTATTATTATTATTACGATAGTCTAGAGTTTGCCTAAAGGCAAAGGGGTTAGTTAAGGTGCCATGTCACATCAAATCTAATAACACCACGCTATTGAGAGGAGCACACAATAAGGGAATGTTTGTATTTAGGATGATATACAGACTTGGTGTTTCTAATACGAACATAGGGGAAAAATTGCACCACCATACACTCGTGTTAGAAATTTCGCTATAAGTTGGAATGAGAGAGGAACAGAAAATAAGCGGTCAGTCGTCTAATTGTAAGAACTACAGCTATGGACAACATCTTTGTCATGATATCATAATGAAACATCAGCGGGCAAATGACGAAACTCCCAAGTCTAGAGTGTGCTAGTACTTCTCCCATGTTCCTATTAGAAACGCCTAGTCTGTATATGTTTGGAGTGAGAACAAAAATAAATGTTTGTAGATGGATTCAAGAGATTTTGTCAAACTGTTTTCACATCAACATACGCTACGTGTAAGCACAGATAAACAAATAGAAGAATTTAGCTAGCGAATTAGTGATGATTTGTAAAAAAAAAATATGACCTTAAACTAACATTACGAGAAATTTCCAATCATGTAAGATCAATTTTTTCTTATATTATTGGAGACTAATTTTAATTGAAACACTGCACCTCACGTGGGACTCCCGTAAACAACACACTACTGACACGTTAATCAATGACACTAATTACAGTGTACGATAATGATAAATTGGAATGTCACTAGATCTAGTGGCTATTTACATGTCTAGTAGCGGTCTAGCCCCCTAAGGGGACGTCCTCAATTGTAGGTAATAATAAAGTCATCTATGTTGATAACTAATCTTTTGTTGAAGGACCGATTTGTCTTCCATTACTTAAGCTCGGCTTTGCTTCAAATCTAACACTTGTAGCGAAGTGTCATTTTAAATTTTAGAAGAAATGAAGCGGATACAGGAGTGAAACGAATCTTACGTTCATGGAACAAGATATAAAGCAAAGTAGAGCTTAAGCTTCAATATTAAGAAAGGAGTTGAATTGCACCTAATAATGATAAATTGGAATGTCACTAGTTCTAGTGGTTATTTACATGTCTAATAGCGGTCTAGCGCCCTAAGAGGACATCCTCAACTGTAGGTAATAATAGAGTCATCTATGTTGATAACTAAAATTTTGTTGAAGGACCGATTTGTCTTCCATTACTTAAGCTCGGCTTTGCTTCAAATCTACCACTTGAGCTAAGTGTCATTTTACATTTTAGAAGAAATCAAGCGAATGCAGGAGTAAAACGAATCTTACATTCATGAAACAAGATATAAAGCAAAGTAGAGCTTAAGTCTCAATTTAGGAAAGGAGTTGAATTGCACCTAATAATAATAAATTGGAATTTCACTAGTTCTAGTGGTTATTTACATGTCTAGTAGCGGTCTAGCCCCTAAGGAGACGTCCTCAACTGTAGGTAATAATATTGTCATCTATGTTGATAACTGATCACATAGAAACAACGTTGTTTTCTGTATTTAAGGAACTGTTTGTCTTCCATTACTTAAGCTTGGCTTTGCTTCAAATCTAACATTTTAGAAGAATTCAAGCGGAAGCGGGAGTAAAACAAATCTTACGTTTATGAAATAAGATATAAAGTAAAGTAGAGCTTAAGCCTTCATTTAGGAGTTGAGTTGCGTCTAAGTCCTGAAAGTAGATAATTGTTTTGTTTGTTGTAATTAACAGGGGAAAACTAATAATAATAGCAACAACAACAACAACATAACAAGTATGTAAAAATATAAGCATCTGTCATTGATAAGAGATATTAACAATTGTTATTATTATTTAACACAATAATTTGTTAAATTGGTTTTTTTTTTGGTGAATTAAGCCCCAAAAACTTACTTGGCACGTAATGCTAATTGTCTATCATTTGGGCAAACAAATCTATTGGTTCCTTGCCCAGAACCACCATAATCGACCATTTTTTTTTTTTTTTTGTTCTAAATTTCAGCCTTCAACAAGATTACGAATTCTTTCCCATTGCGTTTTTTTTTTTGATGATTATTTGGCGTTGTTATCACGACACGCGGAACAATACTGACTGACGCCTGTTGATATTATTGCCTGTTGCGTTCATTCGTATATAGCCGTCGCGACGCATCCATTCCATTTCCCCTACTCTTACTACTATATTATATACATGTATATATTTTTTCCTCCTTCCACTAAACTGTTATCCTTACACATAGTATAGGTGACGACCTAAAAAATCAATAATTCATTTGATAAAAAATACAAATAAAAACAACAATTATCCATTGTTGAACATTATTTCTGGGTAACACAAGCGATAAATCAAAAATGGTTGGTGTTAGGATTGATGAAAACGCAGATGAACGTCTAGCGTTTTTGCTAATATTGTGGACGTTTTTCTAGATCTAAACTAGACTATTTGGACAATAATAATAATAATAATAATAATATAGATGATAGAACCGTCACGGCGCCCGTCTACCATTGTCCGCCCGTATGTCGCCATAAATGGCCTATTTTATATTTTAAAAGACATATTTCCATAATATTTTATAATTATTCTAATAAAATAGAGAGAAACAAGAGTAATGATCTATATTTATATATGGATGACCTTGTTGTTTTCTAATTAAATTGACTAATTGTTAACTTGTTGGAGAGAGCGTCGGGACGCCTTTCAGTCTTCTTGATTCATTATCCCGTGTTATTTGATAGTTGCTACACTCTATTTCTATCTTTTTACATTGAGAGCTGTGATCGATTATATATATAGAAAAAAAGTGGGTGGCAACGATGATAATCAAGCGGAAAGAACCCATGTTTCACCGCCAGATAACTTGCTTGTAATAGTTGAGGTAGGCTGCAGACGACAGTGTGCGTACGTCAACAAATCGTGTTTGTCTGATTTAGAAGCCAAACTTATGCTTAGATCCAATTTGGGGGTGTGTTGTTGGTCTGGATCCGATGGAGAGGGGTATTTCGTCTACTAGACTATGGAGGTTTGCATTAGGCATTCTTAAGGAATTTGAGTTTCCGTCTGGGCTCCCTCTTGAAGGATTATGCTAAGTTGCCTTGGAGTTGAGGGTTGCGAAGGTTTGCTAGACTGTGAGGAGCTTGATTGGTGACACTTCGAAGAACTTGCTACTCTTTCGGCAACTGGCTGTAGGTTTGTGTTGAAGGAGATGCAGTTGGAAGGATGTCTAGAATGGGAGCCATAGACCTTCCTCAGGGTGTATCGTTCGCAGGAGACGATTTGATTGAGTTCTTTGACGATAAGAGTGGAGTATAGAGGTAAGCTGTAGAGTGCTAGGGCTCTGTGATGCAGTTGTCCCTTTATCTTCTTCATGGTGAAGTTGAGGTCTGATTGCCAACCTCCGTACTAGAACTGATGGTTTCAGAAGTGTACGTATACCCTATGGGGATGGAAGCGTTTTGTTCTACCAAGCTTCTGTTCCTAAAAGCAACTCATTGGAATTTGGAAGAATTTGGTGCGATCCTTCATTTGAACGATCAATTAGCGAACGCGTCCAAAAGATGTGTTTGCCTTCGCGACAATTCCAGAACTCATTTTTGGCAAGTGGCTGTAGGTTTGTGTTGAAGGAGATGCAGTTGGTAGGTTGTCTGGAATGGCGACCATAGATCTTCCTCAAAATGTGTCGTTTGCAGGAGATGATTTCATTGAATTCTTTGGCGATGTGAGTGGAATATAGAGTGGAACGCTCGGTAAGCTGTAGAGTGCTAGGTGAGGTTGAGGTCTCATTACCAACCTCCGTACAGATGGTTTCAGAAGTTTACGGATGCCCTATGAGGATCGAAGCGTTTTGTTATACAGAAAAAGAACTGATTGGAATTTGAACGAATCTGGTGCCATTCTCCATTTGGACCCCTACCTTCGCGAGAATTCCAGAGCTCTTAGATGTGAATCAGTGACCTTTGAATTTCTCCCCAACATGAATTCGATATATTGGCGTAATCTAAGACAATGTCCAAATAGATGCTCTATTGTGGCACTTCAGTAATCACAATTTTTCCATTGGATGAACAATAGGACTTTTGTTCCCTAATTTGTAACAAAGGCTTGGAATTTTAGCATTGTTATCATAATAATAGTAATAGTGGTAGATGTACCTATAGTTGGACACAAAAGATCTATTCTTACTGGCTTTTTTTCTGTTCTCATATATATCTCCTCTATACATCCGTTTTAATAGGACTACAACCCAATAAGGGGGATCTGTGTCATGAGTATTCCCATGATAATTTCAATCATCCTATCCTATCTACGGTTAGTCCTCTTATAAATCTTTTTAGGGATTCATTCTGGTATACTATCGTATTACTTAGAATTAGTTTAGCTTTTATAATAGAGAGAATATTAAGGGTGTGGTTTTTAGGAGAGGACATATATGACCTAAATTGTAATAGAATTTCTATATTATTTACAAGACGTCATATAGATATTCTTACTTAGTTTCCTAGAGCGATAGAAATATGTTATTTCGATAATTCTAACATAAAAACATAGAATAACGTTCAATAATTGGATACTATACAGGATGCGCCAGCAAAATAGGTACATATAGCGAGAAACAGCAGAATCTCCCACTCTTATAGAGAAACAAGTGTTGTTGACGACACCCATCACTCATCCCTAGTATCGATCTTTGTCTGATACGTAGTTGTCTAGAAATGTACCACAGTAGGTTGTAAGGATGCTAATGCTCCTGACAAATATTGGTCACGTACGGATATTCTTACACTTCTAGCTGACCACTTTCTCTTCATCTTGTTCTAACTAATATGGAAGCTATGAGAGTGGGTAGTGGCGGTACTCTTCCCTATGTACCTATTTTGCAGCATTATACTGTATAGTAAAACTGTATATTACACCACAAGATGTAATTCTATTGTTTCATTGAATGTGATCGATAGGATTAAACGTATCTCAATACATGTAGAAGAATCGTATTACATTATCCAATAATACCGCTAATAACGCTTGTGACGACGTAGTATAACTTTTTTTAGATGAAACTACAATTATTGTTTACACCTTTTTGTATTGGGAGTGAGGTTATGGAATAAATGGCGGAATGACGATTGCGCATGCGTATGAGGAGAATTGTTGGTCTAGTGGTCTAGTCTGTTAAGTAGTGAGGTTATGTAATAAATGGCGGTGCGACGATTACGCATGCGTCCATAATATGTATGAAAATTGTTGGTTTAATCTGTATGGAGCTTTAGTATTAATGTTTACGTTATGCTACAGATATTTTCCTTTGTTTTTCCGTATACAAATGTTAGAATTTATTGATTTTTGAATTGATTTAAAGTACAAATCAATATTAATTGTAAGAAATTTGTTTAATAGATTGTTTCGTATCGAAATTACCGAAAATAATCAATTTCTATTAGATGGATTTTCTAATTTTTACGCATTTCCTTTTGCTTTCTATTTTTGGCAATGCTTTAAATTAGAGACATTTCCAATAAAATGAACCCAACGTATTCAAATAGAGTTTGTGTACAATTTCTGATATAAAAATAGATGCAATTCCATGTTTTTTGCTAGCTACATAAAGGCGAGTTTACTAGTAGCGCTAAGGACGCTACCTAAAGCGCTACGGTACACCGGCAAAACGTGGCTCAGCGGCCCCAAAATGATTGTCAGCTTTGGCCCCCCAGATAGAGTAGTACCACCATTGTCGCTGTGCTTACATCTAGATTTTAACTCTACACTTTTTAGATTAGACAGTGATTCTAGAGTTTTACGTAAGATTTAACGTTACGTCTAAACTGCGGATATTCCACCTTAACAAACAAACAGGGATTGCTGTGCAAAATTTAAAATTTAAATTTGTGTCAATACTAATTAGGTCTCCGTGTACGTGTGCTTTAGAGTATTTGCCACATATAGATATATACCCAATGTTCTATCAAGAACGCCTCCACTATTCTCTATTAAAATATTATTTGGGTATGTTTTTAGGGTAGCCACGGTCAATTGACGTTATATTAAGCCGCGTCGACGAACGTATGCAAACGAACTGGAACGAATGCGAATGTCATGCGCAAACGGAAGTAGTAGAACGTCCTTGAATTCGCTTGTATTCCACTAGTTTCTAGTTTCTATGCGAACGCAACGTTTTTATTCTTTGAAGCGTTTGTTCGTTAGATGTGTGGACGCGGCTTAAGATTGGCCTGCTGACAATAACTCTATAATACTGGCTCGGTTACTTATGCTTCTCTCAAAAGAAACACAGCTCTAGCGAATGGGTTGCTTACACTTTGTGGAACGTTTTGTACAAATACGGATATTTGTCTTGGCGTTATTGTTCTAATTTTAGTACAGAATTTCAATGAGGCAGCTTAATTCTGACTACAGATGTGTGGCATAGTTAATCCATTGTAGGACACCAGGTGTTTTTGTCTATAATTGATTTTACTCTTTTTCCTCCAAATTATAAAATTGAAACTACCGTTTTTAAAATAAATTTATTGCACATTTACATAAATATAATTGCACTACAAAAATAAGCGCCCCAAGAGCAGCCCATAACAACCGTCCCGAAGCAAAAAAAAAAATCAAAATCCTTTATCAATCCCTCCCATATTTTAATGGCAAAATTTTTGACAACAATAGTCATCATTAGGGTAAATACCCTAAAGAATTTTCTAAATTATTACTAATAGTTTTTGTTGATTCTAATTGATAATAATCAAAGTTTTTAATTGATTTCTTCATTTTCTGTTTAAATTTACTACCATTACAACTACCATCACTTAAACTTGACCTTCTTGATTCATCTGATTGACTTTGTATTGTATAAAGACCATTTTGGGCACTGTAAAGTGAATTTGGTCTAATTGGATTTCTGGCATACAAGGTATTTTGTACCATTTTTTGATTAGGTGTATTATTGTTGTTTTGATGATTGTAAAGGAAACTATTTTGTGTTTTTAAACGATTATATAGATTTTTTGATGAAACCATTGAATTTATTCCATCATGATTCTGTGGTATCACGTGTTTTATATCAGTAGTTTGACTTAATTTCATATCAGCAAATAGGGCAGCAATTTCAGCTGATTTTTTCACAGATAACGCTTCAAAACAACTATCAGGATCTAAGGCGGTTGACTGTAGCATGCTATCTGGAACAAATATCAAAATATCCTCTTAGATACAGATCTGAGATAGTAAATGGCTCTTTATAGCAATTTATATTTTTTGCCAAACATAGGGAGGTTTGGCAAACGAGCATCAAATCCTTGACCAACGGAAACGTAATAGTTGAGAAAAGTAGCAACAGATGAGGATTTGACTCAGATTGTTTTTCTACAAAATGGCAAAACCCTGTTGGGTGAATGCAAAATCAGAAGAAGTCAGCAAACATTTTGAAAAGACTTCTGTATCTAAATATACTGTTATGACCTCAGAAACTATTTGATCATATTTGGAAAGTGGTGCCGGATAATAGCCTGAAGGTCTCTTTAGATTTATGTCGAAATGTGGTTGTGTTATCCAATCAGATAGTCCTATATTTTGTACATTAGAAGCCCAAGGAAATGCAAAAGTTAATTTGGATCGAAACCTAAGAGGCTTTTGACTGCGTCCTCAGAAGACTATTACGATAATTCTTTACTTATGCAATAAAAGCCTTACGTCCGGTTAACATTTTGAAGATTTGATGAGCATTCCAAGTTTATGAAAGCTTCTCGTAAGACAAGAGGTCTTAAGAGGTCATGCTAACTAGAGGATGACCTCGGAATATTAGAAAAACTAGATGTCAAACGAGTGAATAATCTCATACCCTCCTTCCATAACTTTGTATCAGCAAAAAAAGTCATCTATGACCTCGGAATTGTTTTATACCTCACTACAAACTTAACCTGAGAGACTAAAGTTTTTTTCTATGATTTGGAAGTCTCAAAATGAAGATAAATGTGAAGCTAAGGCAATTTTCGACGAGGTCAGTATTAGAAAAGAAGAGAACCAGAAGTGGGCGTTTGAGAGGACAGTTTAGAGGGGACAAAACTGACTTGAAGTAATGCTACAAAGGCAATTTTGAAGGAGGTCAGTATTAGAAAAGTTGATTTGTAGATTCTGGAAGAAGAGGGACAAACCTGATTAGAAGTAATGCTACAAATGCGGTCGCGCCTCAGGGAGTTTAGTGGGTATGCCCAAACAGGAACAAGTCTTCTGAGGTCAATAAAAAGTCTCCCTTCCTGTGGCCAAAAGTGGTCAATATTAGAGAAATCAAAAAACTCACCTTTCGTTCTGTGTTTATTAAATTCGTATGATCGTACAGAGGATGGTTGCCTTCGTTCCACATCATTAACAACACTATGATATAATTGTCGATTTCTATTGAACAAATCATAATCTATACCCATATCAGAATATAAACTACGTTGTCTATGATTATTATTATTATTATTATTATTATTATTACAAACATAATTTTGTACAGATTTTGATTTGGTTTGTAATAATTTCTCATAATATGCTTCAACAGGATTATGCATATATTCCAAACTTCTTGTACTACGACTATTTGATGATTTCTTACATAATTTTTTATGTTTTTGATAATTTTGATCATTCAAGAATTTCTTCTTTTTCTTATTAATTTGATCGAAAATCATTTGTTTACGTCGTTCATTCGAACAATAACATTTATTACTGTCTGTACAACTATCTGTATCACAACCACAATACGTTAATGTACCATCATTATTATTATTATTATTATTACTATTGTTAGCACCTTTATTAGTCTTATTGTTATTGTTATTGTTACCTAAGGAGCAATAACATTTATCAGCTGATGTACATGTACATGTGTCACTATCATACGAACATTCTGAACATGAAACATAACCACTAGATGAATTACGATGTTGATGATTAACACCACCATTTGGGAATTGTTTATTTTTACGACGTAAACTAAAAAAATCACTATCCTCCGATGTACTAATACGTACATCCGATTTTCTTCTTATCTCTTTATTGTTAACAAACTCTTTTTTTGGTGTGAAATGTCTTGTATCATATGATGATGTTGAAATGCTACTTTCCGGTGGTAATTTACCACAATCTTCTTCATCATCATCATCATCTTCTTTAAATTCTTTGAATTTCCGGTTTGATTTGTCTTTAATTTTCAATTTTTTTTGAAATATATGTTTCAGCCGTTTAAAACGATTACTAACTAAAGTCTTATTATTATTATTATTATTGGAATTATTGTTATTTTTTTTTAATAATCTTTTTCTATGTCGTCGCATTATCAATTTGGATCTTTGATATAATTCATCTTTTGTTAATGTTACTGATAATTTCAATAGAAATTCTTTATAAATTGGTTTTAAATCATTAAATGACATACCATCTGGATCAATGATAACACCCAAAATATCATCAACAGAATGTAGACCTTCTTGTAAACGGAATTCATTGAATAATTCATTGAAACCAAGTGGGCTACCGCCGGTTGCTTGACCGTTACCCCTGAAAAGTAGCAAAAAACATTAAAATAATCGTCGACAGACTGTATTTTGGTGGTGGATAAGAGAGCTAGACGACGTCTGTTTCAAACGCATTCGTAAAACGTGCGTGAAACGCGAGCATGCGCGTTGCAATCTAGTGAAACGCTAATCTACAACTATTGCTGTGTACGAGTGTGACAAAAAACTCGCAGTTGCAGAAGATGGTTGGCTCGTCCGGCCTCCTTGGGCGAAAGATCAGGATTCCCGCATGATGATCGTCGTCGAACCACTCTCTAGATCCGACTACCGATTCCATAAGAAGCTGCAAGCCTCCCAGAGACCCTTTGGTTAAGAGGAGGATTATCTAAACCTCTAGTCCGCAAGGAGTGCCAACTGCCCCCACGAGACCAACCGCAAACAGCCTGGGGTCTCGGTTCCCATGGTAGTTAAGTCCTGCAGCACTCGGCACTGGTAGGCCATTTGTCGGTCAGATGAAGATCCTTCTAAAGTAATAAACTAAGAGCTGGGCGTTCTTGGGGACTTTTACTGCGATAATTTGGCAACAGGAAGTAGTTATATGATGCCGATCCTATTCCACTTTTTTGGTTAAAACAGGCTCTAGAGGGAAGGGTCATTAACACATTTCGAGGCAGCCATGGCCTCTAGCGGCAGGCAAATGAACTTAAGCTGAGCAGTCTGACCTCACCTTTCTTCATCTCGGCAATGCATGCGCGTCCTGGCACCTCCACCAAATTCTTAAATTCAAACTTCCCGCGTAAAGTGGATTAGGATCAGCGCCTGACGCCTCCACCAAATTTTGCACGCGAAAGAATTCCGGCGCATATAACTACTACAGGATGTTGTGAGGGAGCTCCTGCTTTCATTTAAAAGTGAAGCAGCAGCTTGCGATCGGGCCACTTAAACCCGTTTTTCTGTGGCGTATAAGGAAAAACACGTGGTTTTCAGATAAAAAGTGTTTGCTTACCTGGAAACTTTTGATTTATATCTCGTTAAACCGCCAGCATTTAGAAAGCTTCCCGATCTTGGTATTGTGACTTTTGTTAAAATATCACCAGAATGTTCTTTCCTTGTTCCACTACTCGGACTATTATTACTATTACTCTTATCATTATTATTATTATCACCACCATTATTGATAGTTTTCTTATTATTATTATTTTCATCATTATTTGTTCGTCGTAAAGTTGGTACATGTTTTAAACCACGATTCGTACTACCACTCATAACTTGTTTAAATTCAGCTGTAATTTGTTTTTGTTCACGACTCATATATGTGGAAATTTTATCAGAAAATGTTTTTGGTTTAATTTCCACAATTCCATTACCATCATCTTCATTATTATTATTATTATTATTATTATTTGGATTTTCTGTAGATTCTTCATATGGTAGAATTGCATCTAAATCATCTGGTGTTTTGGGGGCACGTCGTGTTTTCGTACTTTTCTTTGGATTTTTCTTTTGTATCAACGGCTGTGTATCACAAGTCTAAATCAAAATACAAATGTTATCAAAACTTTTGTTGTTAAAACAGATATGGGTAGGTAGCATGGACTCCCCAATTTACGCTAAACAACGCTGAAGTTTCGTACTCACCAAGTTTTAAAAACAGAGAATAGCGCGGGGCAAGTTGTCTATCTCTAACTTTCTACGCATGCGCATATTATATACAATCTACCGAATTTTACCGAATTTTACCTATTGGGTCTAGCGATCAGTTAGAAAGAATAAGACTGCCCCGGTACAAGCTATCTGTCTTTAAAAGTGGTAGGCTATTCGGAGTCCATGGTAGGTACTTACATCCAAACAATCAGTTTCACTAATAGTTGATGATGTTGTACTGCGTTTTTTACGTGGTGGCCGTACCGGTACTGCACCCGCATTACTCGATTTATCATTTAATGTACTTGATGCTATCGACATACATGTGATACCATTACGATTTTTCGGACGCATTTCTTTAGCTTTCATATGTGCCATTAAGGATTTGTATAGTGTTGCTGCAATAACGATGGCATCTTCTGATGTTTGACAGACGAAACTATTCAATGAAACAAAAAAAAAACGAATGTAGCTCAAAAGTACAAGAGAGCTAAACAGGGTTGAAAGCTCTAAAAGCCTACAGTTTTGGAAATGGCAAGGGAATTCTCTGGAAATGAGATAGCGGATGACTTTGCAAGAACAGATGCTATATCTCCACTTATAGCTTCAGAGCAGTTCTGTGAGCTAGCCAAGACTTACAGAAACTAGGTAAGAATTGAGCGCAAAGTTGCTCCACTGCAGGCATCAAGGATTTGTTGGAAATGAAATAGCGGATAACCCTGGTTCCACTCATAGCTCCCAGATCAGTTCTGTGGGCTACCCAAAGCGCCTAGAGGCTCCACTGGAGCGACAGGCATAAAGGTTTATTTACCATTTGGCTAAGAATACTAAGAAGCTTCTCGGTCTAAGTAGAAACGAACTAAGACTTTTGACAGGACTCTTAGTTGAACACTGTCTAATGAGACTATATAGATTGGGCAATGAAACCACCGAACACATATTATGCAAATGTGACACTTCAGATAAAACTCACCCATCTAGGCAGTGTGATTCTATCATCTGCTGATATAAGGAAGAGGTCTACCAGAGAGATAGTTAGCTTTGCTAGATGGAATGCTAAGAACAATTTAGAAAGGCCAAAGATGGTTTTTTGGGTGAAAGAGGAGTGGCTATTACAAAAGAGGATATGGTATAGCTCCCGTTCTACATTTTTTACTGCACAACAGATAACGCATATGTTGTAGCTGCTTCACAAAGCCCAAGAGGACATACCTACCGTTTGCAAATTTTGAGAGACAGCCAGGTGGTGCTCTGTAGAGGTCTATAGTTTTGGGAATGGCAAGGGCTAAGGGTATCAGAAATCCTCTGGAAATGAAATAGCGGACGACCTTGTAAGAACAGACGCTATGGCTTCACTCATAGGTTCGAAACAGTTCTATGGACTAGCTAAGACTTACAGAAAGTAGGAAATCAGTGGGTGGGAATGGAGCGCTAAAAAAGCTCCACTGGAGGCATCAGGGATTTGTTGGAAATGCAATAGCGGATGATCTTGCAAGAACACATGCTATAGCTCTACTTATAGCTCTGGAGCATTTCTGTGGGCTAGCAAAAAAACCCACAAAAAGCAAGAAGAAATCAGTGGATGAGAATGAAGCGCCAAAGAGCTCCACTGGAGGCACTATTCAGGCATGCGACAGGCAAAAAAGTTTATTGATCATTTGCCTAAGAATGCTAAGAAGCTTCTCGGTCTAATCAGACTATGCGGATTGACCACTCACATAAGACTCACTCATTTAGACAGTCGGACCTGCTGATATAAGGAAAAGTTTTCCCAGAAAGATAGTTGGCTTTGCTTGTGGTCGCAGTTTAGGAAGGCTAAACACGGTTTTTTGGATGAAAGAGGAGTTGCTATTACAGAAGAGGACATGGTATAGCGTTCGTTACTAGCTCCCATTCTACTTTTTCACTACACAGCGGATAAGAGCAAAAGGTGATGTACCTACCGTTTGCAAATTTTGGCAAACACAGTGTTTAAGTGACAATTAAATCAGTTTCAACACTACTTACCCATGACATTCTAGTTGTTTTTGTACACCAATCTTCCTCATAACTACTGCAAATAATGGTGAATGGATTTCTTCAATTTTAATAAATCTCTTATCATTCTCGTTTAATTCTTGAAACAAATTACCCTTATCAAAATTATCAGGATCAGTAATTAAAGGTAGAAAAGCATATTTCAATTTTGTTCTACTACTTTGTTGTTGTTGTTGTTGGTGTATAACAAATTTAACAGCAGACCATACTGCAATTGTTGGAAATGAATTCATTTGTTCTAAATCACCTTTATCACCTTGATAATGAACTTTTAAACCTAAATTAGAAATTTCTAAACGTCCTGTTAGAATACTACGATTTGTTTTGATTTGTTTCTTTTTATAAGAAAAATATAGTTCTTTTAATGGTAATTGTAATCCATCTAAACTTGTTACTTTCTCATATAATTGTACTGATCCTAAATAATCCACAGAAAATGTATGTAGATTATTATTATTATTATTATCGATTGGTACACCTGTATCTTTAGCTACATCTGTGAACATTTTTTCAATACGTGCTTGTACACAATTCTTTGTTGTTCCTATTGTATTTAATGTTGTTGGTTGATGTGGTGTTGTTGTTGTTCCTCCTCCAATAGCTCCACTTGAATCTGATTCAAACATTGAATCGATTTTCTGTTTATAAATACTATAAATACTGCTTGTATCATTTTGATCGTCCATCAAACGAAAACCTTGTGAATTTGTACTTCGTATACTATTTGATTGATTATGTCGATGATTATTGTTGTTCTTGTTGTTGTTATTCGATAGGAATACCGGTGGTGGTAGTGGTGGTGCTAATGGTGGCATTACTGGCGGTTTCGGTATCACAATACTATCCATAATTAACATTTTGATAGTGGGGAGAGAAATCGGCTAGTTATTTGATGATGGCATCGTATCTGTAAAAAAACGAACAAATCTAAAATTGAGGTTAGAAAAATGGCGTCTAAGGTCATGTGATATACGGCATAAACATTGTAGTGTATTTGTAAATGAGTAATAGCTAGATATGTTGATTTTTGAACTTTATGTTCAGGTGTCACTTGATGATTTATTGTTATTTCATTTTTGCTTTACAATTACAACAATTTACTGTCACCTGGACGTGTATTTATTGTTAAATTTATAATGTTAGGTGTAAGTATAGTTGTTGTAGTCGGGTAATGAATCAATTTCTGCTTAAAACTTGTTGTTACTGCCTCATTACTGTTTTGTGCATGTTTTGCGTTTGGTACCTACGTTTCTTATTCATTCATTTGAAAATAAACAAAATCAATAAAGACAGTTTACTGGAAATGACAAGTTGTGGAATTAAATATTCGCTTTGTATACAGGTTATCCAATTTTGCTGGCCATGTACGACTATTAGGAACGTGACTGAAATTTGTAGGTGTTCTAATGATTAAAGGTTAGGTAGTAGCCACACGTTATTAGTTGAAACATTAGCGTCTAGCTGTACGTTTTCATTTTGTCCTGTTTGTCTGACTTGGTATGAGTTCAGTCTAAGATCTACATCCTTGTCGTATTTACTGTGAATCTTTATAACTCTACAAACGGATATAAGTTTTGATAAAGTCGAGTAATGATCTCATAATAACATCCCATATTCCCTTCATATTTTTCTTTAATGTAAAGCCGTGTCTACATCCAACGAACGAACGCGAACGATGGCGAAGGAAGCTACGAGTGCGAACGAATGCGAATGTCATGCGCAAATAGAAGTAGTGGACTGTTCTTGCATTCGCTTCCAATTCCTATTTCCCGTCTACAAGTCGTTAGAAATGAGGGTGGCTTAGCGTAAGATGCAGTTTAGTCCTAAGAGTTTGTAGCTTTTGTATTTGGATATTTCAAGGTTATATAGCGTGAGACATAACGTGCTGTATATTTCCCTTGATTGATTGTGAACTTTTATGATTTCTTAAACATTTTATGTCTCGACATGTATTCAAAATAAAATTTTAATGAAATTCTTCTATGAAGTTCAATAAACGCTTAAAGATGTTTCATAAAAATCAAACTGCTAAACACTTCTAAAGTGTTTTATCATATTTTTAAACACATAAATTTATTTATACGAAAAATACAAATTCCGTTAGATACCTATACCTACGTAACTACCAGGGTTATAATAAAGATAATAGCTGTTTTATATTAATTGCATCAATTGTATTGAATTTTCTATAGAAACGTGAATTCAATCCTTTTCACAAATTCTATAGAAGCAGTATATGTTAGAAGTTAAGCCTAGCCTACACACGGGCGCATCTTGTAAACGTTGCAAACAACATGAGGATTTCTTTGATGTGTATTCATTTACCGCTCACGCATGGAACAAGTTGCAGACGTTGCTTGTGTTGCTTGGATATTGAAGCAGAATGAGTCCGCGTGTAGACTAGTCTTTACGAAAACCGTTATAACAATCCAGGTTAGAAGAAGAGTAAGTCACCATTAGTTATGCCTTCCGTATAAGAGGCAACCAGATCTTTCTGTAGCGTTTCCGATGGACGTTTTGCGTTATAAGTTGTAAGAGTCCCGCGTCTTATCCATAATTTTGATCATATAATGTTGTCAAGTTGTCATTCAAGATGAAATAAGATGGAGTGTCTTTAACAAAAACCACCCACATCTTCCGCCTACGAGATGACAAAACGGAATGTCGCACACATACCACAATGTAAAAACTGAATTGTTTGCGTTAATATCAAACAATAGATCGTGCATGTTAAGTTGGTTTGTTTTGTTCACTTTACACTAACGTTGCCTTTTGAATACAAATAAAATTGCAATTCTCTCTTTTGAAATAGTTATAATCAGAGAGATTGAATCGTGCCACAGACGCCGCTTCGAATACTAAGGCCGGTTGCACACATTGTGGACAACGTTCGTGCCAACGGCCATTTTGTGTCACGATAAAATCGAATAGATGCTATCACTTGAAGCGTTTCCAGCGTTTTGTAGTCGTCCACACATTTTACTACCATCACAAACATAATCTAGTGTTGGTTTTAACGTTGGCACCAATGTATGGAGCCCGCTTAATTTAAATCGATGATTGAGTGACGTTAAAATTTTTGCGTTTAATTACAACCAATCATATTACAGATTACAATTGATTTGATTGTTCATTTCCGTTGATTAATTCATAGAAGCGTTAAGTTTGTTTACACCGGAAACAATTTGACGATTGCTCATATTGTGTGTGTTTCTTTATTGCTCAAATCACGATTTGAGTACTCTGGGCGCCCAAATCGTTTCCACCTCCTGGCAAATGTTTGAGCAACCTTTCATATGTATTTTCACGCTTCTAATCGGGTCTGATAGATTTTCGACGTACTCCGGCCGTGCTCCGTTTGAGCGCCCAGAGCAATAAAGAAATATACGCATTATGTTTGTATCAATATTGGAAAATATTGATGTAAACACAGTCAACTGTAACAGAAATTGAATTTTTCAAATATATACTATGCAAATATTAACTGTAATTGTAGAAATTCATCGAACCATCCACATTTCATAGTTGTTAAACATAATTAATCCAAGTGAAATTAAAGTACAATCGATCAACTTTCATTATAATTGAAATGAATGAATTAATTTTGAATTCTAACAATAAACAACTGGAGAACTTTCTTCAAATCTAGTTATTAACAACAATATCTAAAAGAATACAGTAGTCGAAACAGTGGCGTAACTACAACGCATATAGCTATGCGTTTTTGTCTTAACCCACTGGATAATACTGATTGTGAGAAGCGCCGAGTAGTCTTTACGGCTCCATCTATTATTATCGTCCCAAAACAACTTCTCGCCATAATGATAAATACGCTTGTCTAGCAATTTGGAGTTGCGCAAAGCTATCATCAGTGTTTTGAGAAGACAAAACTAGTCCCTATCTATAGAAAAACTTCCCCCACATGGAAATCTATCTTTTTTTAATGAACAAACAAAAAGATGCAGTAATACATCCAGTCGGTCCAAAGGTTACTACCATTCCAGTATGCCGCACTAGTGTCCTCCTAGAGTACTAAGCTGCCAATATTTTTGAGGGGCTGATCCACATCGAACCATTTGGTCTGCTTGTAACCCACTTTGAAGTTTAACCAGATGGTCGGCAAATAGTCCACTAGGCATTTTGCATAAATGGGCTAAGCGTTTAATGTGTTAAACATCATTTTGCAAATGATGTTAACGTTAAAGTTATCGTTTCAATACCGGAAACACTAAAACACATGTTTAATTTATAAAATAAATACGAATAATTTCATCAGCTTTAATATAACTGTAACATTTAACAATCGAACACGTTTCCAACTTGATTTTGAATAAAAATCAGTAGAGGTAGCAAGTATAACTGTACCTATACATCGTCATATTGAGAATTTGATTTTTTAACACAAAACAACAACAACAACAACAACAATAAATAATAGTGAGTGGTATGATTATCAAACAGCTGCTGTTACATAATTTTTCCAAATTCAAAGTTCAATTGTATACATACAAGCTCAGGTAATAATTAAAGTAGAATTAAGGTAAATCAAAGAAAAAAAACCTGTAATATACTAGCAACTATTTGGTAATTTATTGGAATTTTTTATATAAATTGTTATAACGGTTCCATCGACTAGACAGGCACAGATGACGAATTTTGCGGTATTTAAATTATGTGTTAACAAATAAATTAACTGTGTAAGTTTCATTTCATTAGATAGATGGCTAATGTTAACCATTAGATTTATCTTAATTAATAATTATAACTTTACAAATGCTGATAAGCATCATTAATCATTGCATGTGATAGGGAACAAGTGTTAAAAGTAATGACAATCATCATATCTACAACAAACAGTTGTACATTTTAATGGAAATAAACTCATCATTCTGTAGAGTAAATCAAAATTGACTTGACTGACTTAACACACACGAATGTGAAGTTTAGGTGCGATACCTGCCGTTAGGCCCAACTCGCACGACTCCCTTGAGCGTGGGATAGGGAGCGCCCGATCAGCATCGCTGCAAAGAGCTGCAACTTCCATGAGAGCACTTCAGTAAAGCGGAGCCCTATCTTAACTACTACTATACAGGCTAGTGACTTAACTATTTTGCAAAATATTTAGTTGTTTTATGGTTAGGGTCATCCAGTCACGTAAATTGCCAAAACCGTTTTTTTTTACCGTTGATTTTTGATGATAATTTGGGCATGAGATTATTGTGCCGAATACACCTGAGTGGTTCAAAGTTGGAGCAACGATTGCGCCGAAACGATTCAGGTAGTTCTTAATACCGGTGGCTGATTGCGCCACCACTGCCGTGGTACTTAATCCTCTAGTAATACAACAAATTGCTTATGAGTTGGAAATAAATCAATAAAACCCTTGGAAGAGCTATATGGTTCTACCATAGAACTAATTATCTCCAAATCTCTAGACAAAAACTCATATCAGAAGAATTGTGCGGTAAATACTGTCTAGTTGTCAGCTAACCGAAGTTAATGATCAGAAACAAGAAGCACAATGGATTCAATAAAATCTGAATACTGAGGAGATACTGTTTCGCTCTTAGTAGATTTTGTCATCTTTAACACCTTCAGCGTTAAAGAGATCCCATATACCGCCGAGTTGAATAATCGCCGAAACCTACAGATATAATAAAGGGGAGGAATTGTTGGCCAAATTGTCCAAACTATAGTATAGGATCAGAGCGGTCGTTATCAACTGCTCGGCGGTCTGGGACTGCTCTGGCGCTAAACATGTTAACCATTCTTACATCACTTTAGAGTAGATTTTGACCATGTAGGAAGCCTGGACTTATAATAAATTTTTCAAAAGTGGGCAATAACGCCTTATACAACTCAGATGGTTCCAAGACTGTACGTAGAAGCCTTTCACTTATCGGTTTTTCGACACAACTACAGATAAAGTTGTATCATTGGGGGGCGCATACAGTTTTTTAAGCAAATTTGCCATCAGACATTGTCAATTTTTGCTCCAACACTAGGGAGATTTTGATTGTAAAAACTATAATTTCATTCGTTACGATCAATTCGTTCTTATCGTTAGTAACGGTGCTTGAAGAACGTGTCATTCTCGATCTTTCACTAATAATCTTCTAATAACATTAGTTAACTTTAATCTCAACAATAAAATAGCAATAATTTCAACATCACATACCTACTTAACGAAGGCAATTGGCCATATAATTGTAAATGTCATTATAGCAATCATAGTAATCGTAACACTATGATAACAACTATAATATCTCATAGTGAACATGGTGTTATAATTATTGTTGACCGAAAAACAACGAGATCTTGTCTTTATAAAGCGTGACATAATGATGATCTTGATGTGGAGGCGGTAAATTAGAATAGAATGGCAACAATAGGGAAGATTTCCAAGAGTTTATAGAGAGAAAGGAGATGAATACTAACGGCATCAACAGGTTTTTGCAAATATCCCCCAAATAGGGAACAAATAATTGATGGCGCCATTATGGAGAAAACACCAATTCCTATTACATACCGAAATGTAGTTACCATAATGAAAAATGCGGTAATTTGCAAAAAAAAATGAACACAATACAGAAATATTTGATATCTTTGTCGTAAACGTTGTGATCCTTTATAGTTTCAATGTGAAAGACAAAGATCGTACGCCATTCCATTGAATGCAATATAATTGAGTTCTCCCATCACCAAAATCCGTGTCAAACTCAACAACAATAAACAACAATTTCATATTATTGCCGATTTTATAAAAGTTTTGTAAATTACATTAACATTTGCTGTGCAATCAAAGATAACCGTTACTTGGTTATCTAAGAATAAGTAATGAATAAAACGCCCCCAAAGTATAAAAACGTCTTTACAGTTCTCCACAAGAATTGACATAGACAGAATTGCTTTATTTTGAAGGAAAAACAATCTAAACATTTTACAGTTTTACCCTTAAAGCCATTTAAAGGCCATCTGTTATACAATTTATGATACGTTTTATTATCATTTTATTCTTCGCTAGTTTATATTGCTTGAATTATCTAGTTTTCCTTCGTTAAAATGCCTGCAACTAGTTTATACGAATGGATATCTATTTTATACTGCTTCATTTTTTTCTCTCAATTTAATTCTATTATATTGAGTTGAGTCCGCTATTAAGGAGATGGAATCATTTCATTCATTTTAATTGAAGGTGTTCATTATGATTAATTATAGACGCGTGCCACTATTTCTATATTCTTTGATTAGATTCAAAAGAATAGCTGCATGGGAAAAGTCTTTATATTCATTTGTTCTGTGTAAAAACTACTGGTACTTGATTACCATAAACATTAGAATGCTAATTGTATGAAATTTATTTCATCAATATACTACGTGTCCGCTCAATAATGCACCACTTGTTCCTTACTACACTAACACTGAAATTGGTATTGCGCCGATATTACTTGAATCCACCTAAATCGAAGGTGGTGATTAATCCACTTCTATTAAAATAACGGAAACTTATCAAATGAAAGATCTATTATCACATGAACACGTTATTTAAACTTGTATTCAAATGGTTGATGATGTGCGTTGTTGAATGAAAATAAAAACAATTTAAAGAATCTGTGAAGTAGTAATTGTTAACAAATAAGAAGAAAAAGAAAACAACAGTTAAAAAACAGAAATAGAAGAGAAATTGATTTTTCCATTTATAGGATGATTTTATAAATTTTCCAAGAGTTTAACTGTTTAAGTTGTTGATGTTTTGAAGATGATACGAACAACAGGTGGTATTCCAATAAAGAAAAAAGACATTAAAGTGTGTGTAAAAAATTTTTCAAAATATCAATTTCTGTTTAATTAATATGTTTAAGCCTATTTGACATTATATTATTTTATTTATTTATTTATTAGAACCGGTTTAGTAATAATTTAACACAAACTGTCTGTGAATATTAACAACGATTCCAATTAGAGGTTTTATGAATTTTTTTTTTATTGGCTGTCATCACAGTATAAGCCCTCGGGCAAGGTGAGATTTTGAGGTTGTTACCAGTAGAAGCTTCTTACACATTTGATAGTTTGAAAAATGTACGGCGCCATCACCAAGATTCGAACCCAAAACTCCCAATTGCCGTCCGATAGCAATACGCTAAAATGCCCTACACACGTAACGTTTTATCGTACGTTGCAGACGGTACATAGGAATAGTCGGATCAGTCAATCAATTCCAGCTTACTAGAGCAGTTTTGACTGGTGTTGTACTGCATGTATTTCGATAAATAGTTGCGTGCGTAGAGCCTTTAAGTGTAAGATAAGAGTCGATTACATTGAGCAACTTTAGTCGCTAGACGCTAGCGATTTTAAATACTGCAATCATAGTCGGTGTGTGTAATACAGACGACGCTCGGCGATTGCGCAAATTCAGTAGTCGACCGGTCTACTTTTGTCGCTAATCGCTGAAGACGCTGCGATCGAATTTGCTACGTGTAGCGATTTTAGTCGACTGTGTTGCTATGGTTTCTACATCATTTGCAACACGCGATCAGTGTTGCCGCACTTGATGATGTTCCGTCGGATCTACCAAATATTTGGTAGCAACACTGTTAGCGACATCATTAGGCGACTTGTAATATGCGCATGCTCGGCCCTACCTTAATTGCCTGCGTTTAACGACCAAAGTCTGGCGTTGAGTACCTATCTCTATTAGGGCATGTTTACATGTATGTTAAGGAACATTCACACATGTTGTATGAGTGGATTGCGTTAGAACGTTACCTAAAAGACAACAGTATAGTTATTTGTACATAGAACATAGAGTTATAAATGGTAAATGATAGGATTTTATGTAGTTTAATTATCATTTTTAAACCGTTTTGTTGTATTTTTATCTTAATGATTAACTGTCCATTTACTGTAGTTACTTTTATTACAATGAACTGTATCTACAAACAAAATAATGTAGAGATTTATGCATATTTGTATAAAACAGTCGAGAGACATGGGATATTCTAGATTTTATAAATAATCTATATTACGTGTGCCAAAAGATGTGTCACATGGTATCCCCCGATCTATTTGCGCATCGACTTTTCTATATAGAACAGCCTTAAGTTGACAAAACTATACAAATAAGCAGAAAAAAATGCAGAGATTGATTCAGACTTTAGTCGCTAGATGCTGCAACGAAATACGCTGTGTTTGCATTATTTGCAACATAGCAAAGTTACCACTTGATGATTTACCATCAGATCTACCGAATACTTGATTGGCAACACTGTAAACGATTTGGAAATTTTGGCCGCTGTATGTAATCGAGATCACTAGCGTCTTACAATATACGCATGCGCACCCCACCTCAATTGCTAGCGTCTAGCAACTAAACGCTCTTAATCGCGTGATTTACAACGTTCACGTTCAACCGTTCAATCGCACGCGCAAGAGTGTCTGTGTGAAGGCAATGCAACATTTCGGCGTGCGGCATTGAGTGTGCTTTGGCGTGTTCATTTTCACGCGTTCCTCAGGCGCCCGGTTATAAGAGCGCCCGTGTAAATCCGGCTTAAATCAGAACGATAAAGATGATCTGTACAACAAACAACACCGGAAATCTTGCGTGTGGGTAGAACATCGTCAGTGGTAATAAAACAAAACAATTCGAATGAAGTAAACATTTGGGTAAATGCCAGTGAAGCAGCAATATTCATTACTGGAAGGTTATGCTCAGTAGACAAATGACACAGAATCGTTGCTACGGCTCAACTGGCATAGGATTCAGTCGCGTGACAACACTAAACCTCACATTGCTACATAGTTTAAGGGACGTTTAAGCGACGCTTGGTTGAGTAATTCTGAAACATGTGGTGTATGGTCTTTCCGATTTTCTTTATTATTGGAAAGTAGGCTCAGATGATGGTTGGTTTTCCACAAATAACAATCAAATCAAATTTGTTTCACTGTACCTAAGTAGATACAGTTATCCATACAGTTTTTTTTTGTTTGTTTAAATAAATAAAATTTTTGAAAATTTGTTGAATAAACTATCCACGGCCTACTTAGTTTTAATTCTAAAGCATTTTGAATAATTCATCTTTTTATTTCATAATAAGTTTAAACAATTACAAAAACAATAATAATAATAATAAACAATACGACCAGTTACTTTACCTTTTGTTAATACATTTATTTTTTTTTTGTAAATTATCATTATTATTGTCATTATTATTAAATTAATAAACCGTTAGCATCATTGATAATTATTAATTATAGTTTTCAACAATAAACCAATAATTAACAAAAGAATTTGTTTATTAAGACTACAATTGTCATTTATTAATTTATAAAAATAATAATAATCTTTAAATATAAGAATTAGAGCAAATACACAAAATTTAAATAATAATAGTAATAGTGGTAGAAGGTCATGTTAAATCGTGACAGTTTACCTTTATAACTATTATTATTATAATTATCATTATTATTATTATCATTTATATAGTTATACATCAAAAAAAAAAGTCTCATTATCTCGTCATAATCTTTTAGAAGATCTAGCACGAGTCATCTTTCATCTCCTGCTCATTGTTTACTTTTTTTTTTTTTGTTTTTTTCTTCTTCAAGTATGTATACATATAGGTATGTAATTATTACCAAAAGTAATGCACACCATTGCCCATCTGGGCCATTATACCAACAAGAAAACCATAATAACACCTTTTTTTTGGGGTCTAACAAAAGAAGATACAAAAAAAAAAAAAACAACAGCTAATCGTATATTTGTAAACTCAACAACCAAATATTAACAAGTTTTGTTTCTAACAATAATAATAATAATAATAATAATAATATATAGGTATATTAAAAAAAAAACAGTTGAATAGAAGCGTTAAAAGAGATTTTCATCGTCAGATGGTTGATATGATTGTTAACGGTATAAGTGCTACTACAACTAGTAATATGGTTGAATGATACAACTGGACAGGTATGGACTTTATTGGGTTTTTTTTAGTAGATGATGATGATTACAGTACCGGACTCAATTAGCTTGAGGCGTTTATCACAAAAAAAATTAATAATATTTAGAAAAATTCACGTTACTTGATTTTATAAAAAAAAACGAATAGTGTTAAGTTTTACAATAAATTAGCCATGTGTTGGTTAGTTGGTTTAGAAAAAAAAAATTAATTAATTCTACAATTTTTTATAAATTATTGAAGTCTACTGTTGATTTATCAGATTCGTAACGTATTCTTTGCTTTAAAAAAAGCTAAGGTTAAATACAGTAGAGCTAAAGGGCAATGGCCAACGGCTCCAACTAACTGGACGCCCCCCAAATTAGTTCTTATCGTTGGTGTCAACTCCTTCGCTCCATTTTCTTTAATGCGCGCATAATTTATGGCTTTTGAGCGGAATTTTTGGCACTTGCAGTTTTAGATAAGAAAATTTGAAATTCTGGTTTGATTTGATGAAATTACTGCAACATTTGCAGTTTGTAGCAGAATCTAAGACTCCATACGAGGCGTTCAAAACCTTATAATACACCGCTAGTTAAACATATATAAAATGATAACTTCAGTAATGCCGATAGATTCAAACAATTTCGAACATAATTCTTATTAGAATTGGAATATTTCAACAATTTAGTGTCTTTCTCTAACATTTTCCAAGACTTAAGTATGCCAGTAACTTAAGTCACAGCAAGAGATCAATTAAGAGCCCAGTAGGCTCTTGTTGATATCTAAATCTTTATGCAAATTTTCAAAAATACTTGGCAACCAGAGGCGGCTTTGATAAGGAGGCGTTATAAGAGACTACCCCATCATTCTTCCAAAAAAATACTGTTAACCTTCTGGGGCTCTTGGATGAGTATCCGTACCATAAGAGCCAAATAGCAAGAATTATTATGCGTACAAGTGAGGACACTCTGACTAGGCAACGGTGGCAACATAGCTTGTTGTAAGCTCTGCTTTAACGGCCCAACGATTGCACGTTAAATTTATATTATTGCAACAATTATTTAAGCGCACTACAACTTAAGCTAGACTTATACATTCATTCACTAGTAATACTATAATTATAGTGAACCAAATTTGAATTGACTGTTTTCAGTTTAAATATCCTAACAAATGATTTGCTCCCCTAACACCGAATTAGTCAAGTTAAAAAGAATTCCCAACAATAACTTGAACTATCTATTTATTCCGGTCCTGAATCAGAACTTAAAACTATGTTTGTTGTTGTTGTTTTATGTTGTTGTTGTTGTTTTTAAAACAAAAAGGAAAACATGGGCAACGGTTTGAACAAGTTTCTAGAAATGTTAATAAGGCAAATAAAACAAAAAATTGATAAAAAAAAAATAAAAAATCAAAGTCCATAAAAATGACAATTTGCTTTATTAAAAAGAAAATTTAAGAGCCACATTCACATAGATGTCGTGCACTTTATAAACACACCTAACACTATAAACAACGATTCTATTGTGAATTGTATTGTTGTTGGACAGGTAAATCAATCACATCTATAGTGTTTTAATGAATAAAATGCCAATCACGCATTGATCATCACCATCATTACGACCACAGATGTTGAATGAAATTCTTTAAAATTAACATTAACCGTTGTTATCTGTTGGTTGTAATTAATCTAACAGAATGCCATAAATCAAATCAACCACCTTAAAAAACCGGTAAAAGTCTAAAACTACCTCCTTTCAGGACCGCCACAAAGTACGACTGTGTAGGCGGTGGTCGGCACAAATGCGCTTCATCAGCAACAGCGCTATTCCTAGATTTTCGTTCGTTATATCCGTAAAATCGCTTCGTAATAAATGTGAAACAAGTTGATTAAACAAATAAAGGCCTGTACAGATGACGTCTTATTCATGCGATATAAACGCGCGTGAGCATCGCGTCACAGTTGACGAGTCTCTGACCAAAAAAAACTCGCAGATAAACGCGCTCACAGCACGTTCTAGTTACGCTTAGCGCGCATAATCAGCGTACGAAAGAAACGTTGTGTGAATAAGCTCTAAGCTTTCTTGTAAATTTTTTTCGAAAAAATAATTTTATGCTTGTTATACCGACATTTAATAATAATTCGCTTATAACGAAACATAAAATAGAGTTCCTGATGATATTATTATTATTTACGTAAAGACTTTCATTTTCTCTTCAATTATCATTATTATTATCATCATTAAATGCTACCGAGTGATTGTAAAATGGTTAATTATCTTTCTAATTATTATTGATTTTTTTTTTGTTCGTTAATTTGTCTGATAATTATACGAAAATGCTGAGTCTTCTACGAAAAAATTAGTCATAAAGCAACAGTCACTTAATTTACCATAATATTATAGTAAAACCAAATTTGACTTGACCCATATACGTTTTTTTCGAATAGTTTGACGATTGACACCACCCACTCTTAGTCTATCTTTGTCATGATCATGGTGGAACATCAGTGGGTAAATATATCAGACAAAGATCGAAGTATAGTTTGATATTGTCGCTCAAATACTGTTTATCTCATTCTAACTTATGGGAAATCCGTAAAAATGGAAGGATGGTATTCGTATTTTTCCATATGTTCTTGTCAGAAACGCCAAGTCTGTATACTTCAACAAATTCAACTTGACCGACTGGTCTTGAGACAATAAATCAAAACAGAATCTATGGATGGAAGCCTAATAGTCTGAGAGTTTGCTAGAGTCAAGTTGAATACGGTACAGTATATTTTTAAATATTTTTCTAATCTATTGCCAATAAATCAGTTGCAAAAAAAAACCGTAATGTATACTCTACCAAATCTAGCTTGACCTAGTGAATTCCTTATATTACTGGAATAGTTACGCAAATGGACAAGGTCAAAATTGAAGGTTGCAAAGAAATGTGTATGTTGAGAGAGCCAATTAGAGCATCTGCAAACAGAGAAACTCTTTCATGTTTCAGTTTCAGTTACGTATAGAATCCAGTGGCAAAACTGAAGTAAAGGTGCCCATTCAGGACGGATCCATTTGCCCCGAGGCCATTTACACGCGTTCATTTGGCTACGGTCCAAATCACGAGGGCCATACACTACTACAGTAGGTGGCTAGCTGTTGTCAGTGCCGTAGCGAGGGTATGGCGAAGGTGGCCACGGCCATAGGCGCCACTTGAAATAGCCGCCGAATCTAAGGAATCACTACACTATTGTAGCAATGTTAATTTATTTTAAATGCGACAAACAATAAAAAGTGCAAAAAAAACTACATTTTTTTCTCTGTTTTATCCTTTTTGTTCCCTACAAAGGCGTCTTTTATTTCTTGAGCCATAGGTGCTTAGAGTAGTAGCTACGGCACTGGCTGTTGTGTCAACTTTTCCTTCACTTCATCAAACATTGGTGGCCGAAAATCCAACGTCATTTCTTAGGGTCCATAACGGACTAACCTCAATCTGTAGTCCCTCACAGACGGCGAGCTTTGGCTTTGCGCAGGGGCGTTTTAGATCGTTCGTGAATGGGCACCTTTACGGACCATTTACAGAAGCACTAACAATTTGCAGTTTATTTATGATAATTTAGATCCATCCGATATATAAATTTGTTTAAATTTGAATTAATAACAATCCATCCAAAACCAATAAAAACAACTTTTACTCGAAAAAAAGAACATTAAATTTTTTGGTATAACTTACCGAATATTAAGCCATAAGATACAGAAAAAATGACACAATTTTTGTAAATAAAATTTGCATAAACTTCCAAAAGATCAAGGAGTGTAGATGAGCTGTGGATGTCCCCAATTCAACTTCTACAATGTCACATTCATATTGTATGTTTCAGTGAATTATGCAAAAATTTTAAGCAAAACGTAACATAAAATTAGGTGGAAATAGGGGATTAACAATAGAAAAATTACAAAATAAAAACCCTCCTTTCACTACTAGAAAATAAACAAATTTAACAACAACAACAATAAAAAAAAAATGTAGCGAAAAGGTTAACTTTCCTGTTATTTCTTGAGCACTACCGTTTTCTATTTTATTAATTAAAATTATAATGTTGAAATCTATAATTATTTGTCTAATTTACATTAGAAAATGCATATAAAACTAAAAAAATACTTAAAATAGCAACAATAACGCGTGCTTATGAATAATTCAATAAAAATTAATGCAAAACCACCACCAAACATACCCGATTTCAATCCAATCGATTTGTTATGGTATCGCAATTTTTGTGTTATTTTTCTTTCCAAAATCTGTGTAGGTACACAATTTTATTGTAAAATATGCAAAATATGCGCCAACAATAATCACACACAAATCACTAGGATATCTCTAGATATCGTGCCACTTACAATTAATCCAACACTGTGTTAATTTTCGAAATTAGACACACACTCGAGATCTATTGTTGTGAACCAACTGGTTGATTCCTTCTTGGTTTGATGGTTTAACAGCAAATGCTTGAGTTTTTGTTGTTAAACAACAGATACCGAACAAATGGAGGGGTATTTGTTCAACATAACACGTTTAATTTGTTAATGTTTCTTTTTTTCTACTTCTATTTCTTCTTAACAATAATAATAATAATAATTTGTAACAATTACTTGGTGTTCAAAGCAAATAATTTAAATACGGTCCTGTCTAGTATTATATGCATATAGTGTTTTTTTTTTTTTTTGTTGAGTAATCTAATTATGAAATATCTATCAATAATTATATTTACAAGAGAGTGGCTACTGTACGGTTGTGTTGAAGATAATTAGTTCTTTTTGTTTGTTTGTGTGTTTGTTTGAAGAGTTTTCAATTGGGAACGTTTTGTAATTGTATGAAGTAATCTTAACGACAATTTGTAACTATTTTTCCTTTCAATAAACCTTTTAATTGACATTTCAACCAAAAAAAAATGTGTTACCTTGAAGCTTCCATATAGTTAAATCCTTCCGGTAATCCATAATATACTACGTCGATTTCAATTTAAACAAATTGACCTGATAAGTTATAACTGGAGGGAAGATATAAATATTGAAAATTTGGAGAAGCCTTCTCTATAATAAAGCTCGAAAAACTATACCCCCAGCCGGGATAGAACTCAAATACAGCCTGAAGATTGACGCGCTGGTTGTATAGTTGGTTAACACACTCGGCTAGACACTGAGAGTCTTGGGTTCAATCCCGGCTGGGGAGTTTAATTTTTCTGGCTGTATTATAGAGGAGAACAGTTTTCTCCAAATTTTCAATATTTATTATTTCTTCCGTTATTGTTAATGTTAAACTTCATGGACTAATAGATCAAAGACTGTCAATCCGCTCCACTCTCTATAGGACTAATTGACCAATGCTTTAACTTTTTGACGTCAACGGCTGCTTATGCAAGCGACCAGCAATATCAATGCCATCTTTATATCTACCAGACCGTTAAGTATTTTGATTCTGAATCTAGCATGTTGAAATAGATTGCCGTACAGAGTGCGTGATAGCGCAGTTGCCAGTGACGTCATCCACTCCATAATGGATTCCCATAAGATCAATCAATCCTATAGATTGCAGACTGGGTTGACAGTCCTTTGGCATACGTGCGTCAAGTGTATCCAATATAGCGCACAAGTGGAAACACACTCATTGAGTTGGATTTGTGGTGGTAATAGATGAGACCCCTTGCAGAGTGGAGAGGAATATGGTGCCACGCCTTGACGGAAGAGCTACGTTTGATCTGCCATATCCAGCATCTGGTCTGTGACTGAAAGAGTATCGTGTAATTGGGCTGTGTTTGGCAACATTATACTTATACTCAATCCTGCGCCCATGGGGGGGCGTAAGAGTCGATCCATGATTGGCACATATATCACGTTAAAGCTAGCGCCTTCCGTCTATAGCATAAAGGTCCTTGTAACGCTTTTTTGTTAATAAAATGGAGATCGCAACTGGAATTTATTCGCCATAATGTATCTTTTAGGTGTTAACTTGCACCTACCGGGTCTACATCTAACGAACGGAGGCAAATGCAAAACACAGTGTGGATGGCAAGTGGAAAACAACGATCCGCGCATGACATTCGCATTCGTTTACATTGGTGGGGGATTCGGTCGCGTTCGTTAGATGTGGACGCGCGCTTCTTACCCGGCAATCTTACAAACTTACAACTAAGAATTCGAGTAAGCTATGATCTGCTTAAATGGGACATTCTGTATATATTGTTAAATTTTCCCGATATTTATAATAAAATCTAACGTGTGACCTTTTATAAATAATAATTTGTTAATCTAACTAAAATCAACAATTATTGTATAATAAATCAACAAATAATAATATTAATTGAAAAAAATAATAAAATAATAATCTGTTATTACGTCTAGTTAATCTCAAATAAATAAATAAATAAATACGAGTTGATTTATTGAATTTGAAGTGAAAGGTAATTATTAGTTTATCAATAATACCTGCGTTTATCAACTTTTAAAAAGAAATAATTTAGGAAAAATTGTATGAATGTAGCGGTTTAATACCAATCAATACAACAACCAATGATTACGTTGTTTAAAATGTATGACAATTAAAAACAACATTCACGTCGGTCGGTATTAATTGCAACTTTTTTTTAAGGCGCATCCACACCCAAATACGCACAACTGCGCCTAACCTAATAAAGGAGCGCAGCGCTAAATTGCGCACTGGCTGTTTTGGCAGCGAATCGCGCAACGCAATCCGCCGCTCCGTGTCGGTACATCGATAGATCAAAGAAAAGTGTTTGTGCGGCGCTGTATTTAGAAGGGTTTACACCGGGCACGCAGAACTTCACCGTGTAAAATGTTAGGTCCATTACAGAAGTGTAGCGAAGAAGAAACAACGGAGCGACGTGTTAACTCGGCGATTGACAATAATTGCTTGGGTATGAATGGTAGATTTTATCAGTTTTGGGAAGTTTTCCAGTGGGGGTAAAGAGTATCCACTGCCAGCAGAGTGAATACGAACCGGATCGTACAGCGTGAACTGAAATGACACGGGATGGATCGCTTTGGCGCAATTCGCCATCAGAACCTTTGTTTTACTCGGCGCAGTTCTGCGCGCGGTTGACAGCCAGATCTGGCCTTCGCGCATTTTTGCGCACTCAATCTGGATGCGCCTTAACAAAATTACATACGAACAACTTTCAATATATAAACTTTACAAAATCTAATTGAAATTCATCTAAAAGGACAGGATTGGTTAAAACACATTTTAAAGTTCAAAATTTTTATTACAAAAAACTTTATTACATAACTGCAACCCATAAGCTTGTTTGTTATCACTGTTTTTGTTAATATTAATACTTAACATTATTATTATTATTATTATTATTATCATCACTAATTTGTAGGCTTGTCTTTTAAATTAGAAAAAACAAAAACAAAAATATACAACAAAAATGGTCCCAAACAAAAAAAAAAAAAAATATGAAATCGATCGATTAAACGTAGAATAAACGAACTCTCGATGTGGAAATTAATAAATCATCATCAAAAAATTTCGTTTCAATCACCACATTCCCACTAGAATCATTCAAGAATCATTAGAGAATCATTAGATGGCCCAGTTATATCGTTTTATGACTCATTATGGCTCCCCATTTTACACAATGAGCTCAAATTCAAACGTCACAAGACCAGACAGGCACCGATAACTGGGCCATTAAATAACAAAAATACTTACTTAAGTACAGATGCTGGCATCATCTCAGATTCCGGTGCCGCTTCCATGATTGATTGCCATGTATTTGTCGATTCTGGCATAACAAAACCAAATTCAAAGTACCATTCTTCGAGACATCGTCCTTTAAACAATACTTTCTACAACTTTTTTTTGTTATTTTTAACAATAAAATTAATAAAATCATGTATATACATTCAGTTTCATATGAAAATTATGGTCAAAAATGAAGAAATTTGGAAAAAACCCCTGACAATCTGGATGAGAGCTGACCATCTCATGCCAAGACATACCAAGGAGAGTAAATGTTTATTTGCAGTTTTTTCAGCAAAATCTTGATTATTTCACCAAGATTCCTAAGTTGTAGTAGCATACAGCCTTAAGAGCGGAAATGGGCATCGATACATCGAAAATGTCCCAGAACGGATGTTGATCATCAGACTAATTGCCAAACGAACATGTCTCGGACATGGATATGATGGGTCAAAGATTAAGAAATTTGGCAAGGCCTCCTGGCCATCTGGATGCCAAAATCTTGATCACCAACGTTTCAAAAGTTGCACACAGCCTTAAGACAGGAAAGTCCCAGGGTGTCTTAATGCCCATCGGTACATCGAAAATATCCTTGAATCAGTGTTAATCATCAAACTAATTGCCAATCGAACATGTCTAGGATATGATGGGTCAAAGATTAAGAAATTTGGCAAGACCCCCTGACCATCTGGATGAGAGTTGACCATCTCATGCCAAGACATACCAAAGAGAGTAAATGTTTATTTGCAGTTTTTTCAGTAAAATCTTGATTATTTCATCAAGATTCCTAAGTTGTAGTAGCATACATCCTTAAGACTGGAAATGGGCATCGATACATCCAAAATGTCCCTGGACGAATGTTGATCATCAGACTAATTGCCAAACGAACATGTCTAGGACATGATGAATCAAAGATTAAGAAATTTGGCAAGGCCCCCTGACCATCTAGATGATCTGATCATCTCATCTAAGACTAGCGAAGGAGAGGAAAGGTTTGCTTGCAGCTTTTTGCCAAAATCTTGCTCACCAACGTTTCAAAAGTTGCACACAGACTTAAGGCAGGAAAGTCCCAGGGTGTTTTAATGCCAAAGATTAAGAAATTTGGCAAGGTCCTCTGACAATCTGGATGAGAGCTGACCATTTCATGCCAAGACATGCCAAAGAGAGTAAATGTTTATTTGCAATTTTTTCAGCAAAATCTTGGTTATTTCACCAAGATTCCTAAGTTGTAGTAGCATACAACCTTAAGACCGGAAATGGGCATCGATACATCGAAAATGTCCCTGAACGGGTGTTGATCATCAGACTAATTGCCAATCGAACATGTCTAGGACATGATGGGTCAAAGATTAAGAAATTTGGCAAGACCCCCTGACCATCTGGATGAGAGCTGACCATCTCACCTAAGACTAGCCAAGGAGAGTTAAGGTTTGCTTGCACCATTTTCCAGCAAAATCTTGATCATGTCACCAAGATTCCAAAATTGCAGTAGCATACAACCTTAAGACCCTGAACGGATGTTGATCATCAGACTAATTGCCAATCGAACATATCTAAGACATGATGGGTCAAAGATTAACAAATTTGGCAAGGCCTCCTGACCATCTGGATGATCTGATCATCTCATCTAAGACTAGCGAAGGAGAGTAAAGGTTTGCTTGCAGTTTTTTTGTCAAAATTTCATCAACGTTTCAAAAGTTGCATCACAGCCTTAAGACAGGAAAGTCCCAGGTACATCGAAAATGTCCTTGAACCAGTGTTGATCATCAGACTAATTACTAATCGAACATGTTTAGGACATGATGGGTCAAAGATTGAGAAATCTAGATGAGCTACGACATCAACTAGAGAGGTCTTTCTGGTAACATGGCCGACTTTAGCCGATGTCGGTTAGTCGGAAGGGGTTTCACATTAGCCTATAGTATTCACACGGCGTTATATCTGACTATCTACGGCGCATGAGTTGATGATGTGGGCGTGTCTCCACTGTCACCTAATTCTCAACCGGGTGTATTTTTGTTCCAGCAAGACCTCTACAGATTGAATGCGATCAAAGTTGTCATTGGATTTTTAACGAAATTGGTACATTTTTTCGTATGAAACTGTATGTAAATACAAAATAAAATGATTGTAAATTTACTTGCTCCAAACGAAATTTCTCGATCTGCTCTTTGGAACTAAAATTAAACTCTCTAGATACTGCACGACATTTGAGGATGTTTTTAGGTACATGAGCTTCATGTTCAATATTTGGATAACTTAGATCGTCTGTACCTTGCCAAAAAATTGTACCACCGTCAGCGTCACGTAAACAAATCCAATTCCTGAAAAAAAACATTCAACCGGATAGAGAAACACAAAAACATAACAACGATACAGTATTGTTGAATATAACCTCAAAATTTTACTTACACTTGGAAACCTTTCAATATATCTTCAGCACGATTCGTTTCGCTCATTCTATTTTATTTAAACAACAACCAGTAAATTTCGATGTTTTTTTTTACAAAATTCTACCTAAAAACGTTAAAAAACCGTATAAAAAATACAAAAAACACGAATGTCAAATTTGAATGACAGCTGTCAAAATTGTAAATATTACCTAATTGTAGCTCTATAAATCCAACAAGATTAACACAATTTTCATTAAATAACAACAAAATTCCAGCAAAACAACAAAATATCACAAATATGCAGTAAAAATATTTATTTGAGGTAAAATTACATATTTCTACTAATTTTAAGAACGATAGAGTGATTGGGCTGTAACTAACCAGCCGCCGCCTTTATAGCGAAAACACAGTGGCGTAACATATAACTGCACGCAACTTCAATAATTATAAAATTTACTCTAAAACTACCTAAATCGGTTGAAATAATAGCAATTTTATATCAAAAATCGATTAAATTCTCAATTATTGATGATTTTAATGGAATATTAAGGGAAATCTTGTAAAATTTAGCGTGAATGTGTAGCGTAATCAGGTCAGTTTCAGCGCAACTCATCATCGATTTATCCAGGTCCTTATTATACCGAATTCTTCTGAATAAAACCGGCACAAATAACACATTTATGTTAATGGCAACCCTTCAATAGTTGTCTAGTAATTTATTATATTATTGGATATTGCTCTATTCGGTATTATTTACTTTGTAAGGCAAGTAAATCTGTTGTTCCTGTATTATCAAATTTTTTTGCTTTCAATAAATCTTTTATAGAAATTTGCATTTTAATCATAGTAATTTAATGATGGAACCACCAGGATTAGAAACAACAATGGATTATCCAAAAAATCCATTATTATGTCCAATATGTCATGATTATTTCACTGAACCATGTATATTGAGTTGTTATCATACATTTTGTGCACGTTGTTTACGTGGACGTGAACAAGATCGACGTTTGATTTGTCCATTTTGCAGGTAAGCAACCAAGACCACCACCCATTTGACCTATATATTTTTGTGAATAAACAACAAGGACTATCCTTATCACCTAATTATCATTCAATTAATTGCTAGTAATCAAAAAAATTGCAATTTTAATGGAAGCGTTAAGCGATCTGTATCAACCACTCTTTATGTTTTTTTTTTAGACAACCAACATTACTGAAAGATGGTACATCATTACCACCCCCAGATGCACTAATGCGCCAATTAATTGATATTGCAAATAGTGAAAATCCACCATGTTCGAATTGTGATAAACGTGATCGTGCCAATATGCACTATTGCAGTACTTGTGGTAATTTTTTTTTTTTTAACAACTAACAAACCAAAAATTCCTTATCACATAATTGTTATAGGTCAAGCTTTATGTTCGCATTGTCGTGATAATACACATCGTGCAAAAATGTTTGCAACACATGAAATCGTACATATGGCAAAATGTGTAAAAGAACCAAAAAGGGTGAGTTAGTGTTTTGTGAATTTTCAATTTATAAGAATTGTTTGATAAATTCTAGTGTCAACAACATGGTGAACAATACATTATGTATTCAACATTACAAAATGCAATGTTGTGTGTGAATTGTTTCCGGGATTTACCAAATGAAATTCGGGCACAATGTGTTGATATTGAAACGGCTTACAGTCAAGCTTCTAAACGTTTAGATCGTGGCCAAAATGCTATAATGGATTTACAGGTCGGTTTTACAACAAAAATTTTGATTGCTTTCTACACAAAATTCTTGTAGACTTCCGTACGTGATGGTATCATAGCACTAAAGGGTCTAATGGATGAATTACGTCGTAATATGGATAGTGAGAAGCATACAATCAATACGTTCTGTCAAGGTATGCAAGAAGCAATGGCAAAAACACATGCTGCTATGATAATGGAAGTACAACGACAATATGAAAGTAAAGATCGTATTTATCGGAGTCAATTGTTAGTTTTAGGCACTGTAATGCCTGTATTACAATTACATCTAGTATTATGTACAACATTTACAGCAGCAGCAAATAAATATCAATTTTTGGAATTATGTCCATCATTAATTGAACGTTTAGCTGCTGTAGGACAATTAAGTCAACCAGTACGTGCATTACAAAGTTCAACAATACGTACAAATTATCGTAGTGAATTTGCACAATGTTTAGAACCATGGATTGGACAAGCTGCTGTTAGCCAACATCAATCCGAATTAGCGGCTGGTTAGTCTGCATTCCACTTAAATTTACTATTTTTTTCTAATTAAATTGTTATTTTAAGTAGCTAGGGTTTATGATAGTGCACCACCACCAACAAGAAAACAACAAACAACCCTTAAAAATAAATTATTAGAAGGTGATAGTTCATTTTCAACACATTGTCGTTCATTTGAATCACAAATACGTGAATTAAATCAACAATTCAATTTAGTTAAAGAAAAAGTTAGTGAATTACATCGTGATATAACAGCATTAAGAAAAGCACAAACACCACCATTATTATCACGTTATGATTTATTAATACGTGAATGTTATAATTTAGATCAAAATTTAGATAAACAACAACAAGAATTAGAACGTATGTCAGAAATATTTGATATAAGTTGGGAAGAACAATTATGGCGTTTACGTGTTGAACAAGAAGTATTTAGTTGTCAACGTGCTGATGTTATGACATTACGTAATGAATTAAAACATATTAGTCAATTAGCAACACAATTAGAACCATATGTTAGAAGTTTAACACCGGCACAACAACAACAAACAGGGCAAAATGAACCGACTTCTGATCAAGCGCAACAAATGCAGCAACTACTAGATCACATAGGTAAGAGAGCTAAACTGTAAGAGGAGGCTCTGAATAGTGTTAAGGCGCGTTTCCATCATGCCGATCAGTAAAGCTGCTTGGCAAAGTCGCACAATATCGTGGGGATCCAGCATCAGTTCTTGCTGAGCGGTCTCACCGATTGATACGCCTTAAGGAAACGCAAGAATAAATCCTTAAGGCTATTTGAGCTTCCTGGGTGATTGTCTTGATTAATAGGGCTAAAAGGGTAGTTGTTTTAAATGGGGGTAGAATCAAGTGTAAAAGCTTACTTCTGGGTCAGCTCAAAACGAAGGAGAACTCAAAAAATGAGGCAAAGGAACGTAGTAGAAGCAAGCCCAAATCGGCAGTTACCCAAAAATTCAAGAACAGAGCAGAAATGTCCTAGTTTCCAAAAGGACTTGTTAAGTTTACTTTTTGCATTTCCAGGAGTCTCTTAAACATGACTTTAGGCATTTTGGGGTAATTACTGTACTGTACCGAACACGCTTTGCTTTAGACTAGCCATCAAACCAGTTCCACTAATGTATAAGAATCAAAGGTTTGCTCTTTTGGAGGAAAGACCCATACAAGGCTCAACTACTCATATCAACCATCTGTAACATACAGTTGTCTCGTTTGCACCTTTAAAGGAAAGTTGTTTGATATCCTCTAAGGTGATACTAATGAAAGCCTAGACCAAATCAAATTAGATCATAGGGGTCATTTGGGCTCTTTAGCTTTTCTGACCTCTTTGCCACTGCCTAGGTGGGTGAGTCTTACGTGCGCCAAGGCATCAAATTTGCATAGTATGTGTTCGGAGGTTCTATTGTCCAATCCACACAATCTACATTTCTTACTGCCTGCTTAGCTCAGTTTTTTTGAGATGGTATCATACTGGGCAGTGCCCAGTCAAGAGCCCCATTACCAGTTTTAACTCGTTCCTACTTAGGTCGAGATGCTTTCTAGCATTCTGAGACAAATAATCAATAAACTTCTTTGTCTGTGGTATTCTTCGACAGTATCTTCAGTAGGGTAATTTTTCTAGCTCCATTCCTATGCACAGATTTCCTGCCTTCTGTGGGGAGGGGTCTTGGCTAACCCAATGCACCAGCTGAATAGTAAGCATGAAACTGCTACTTTGAAAGGAGTAGTTTGGCTTTCTGCCAGATTTTCTGAACTGATCTATTGTTCTAAATCCTCCTCGATCTATTGATATCTCAGAAACTATAGCTTTTTTGCAAAGATAACAGATTTGTCTCTGAGACCTCTTCTTTACTCTAGTAGGTGATAGAATCATATTGCTTAGGGGGGTAAGCTAGGGCGTTACATTTGCATAATATATCTGTTCGGAGGTTTCATTGTTCGATCTACATACACTTTACAAGCTTCACTTTGTTCCTACTTACAATTAGATTGAGAGCTTTTTTCGTATTCTTAGGCAAATAATGTCTGAAGTATATTTGGACAGTGCCTCCAATGGAGCATCTTTTTGTTCCATATTCTCATCTAATGATTTCCTACCATATGTATGTCTGTGGGGTCTTGGCTATCCCATAGAATGGTTCCAGACCTATTAGTGGAGGCATAGCATCAGTTCTTGCAATCGACTATTTCGTTTCTAGCAAATCCCTGTTTTGGCATCCATACAAGAGTGATCTTATCGCTCTTTGCCAGTATTTTAGGTGATTGGCGACAATCTCAGATGGTTTTTGACTCAAGAATATAGGCCTTTGGAGCTGTCAGCAAAATGTATATTTGGGTACCTTTCAAGTTTCTTCGTAAACACTCTCTAGGACACATTTCTATTGCAAGAGTTTCGGCTGGCATTATAGTTTTCTAAGGCTAAGGATGTCCTATAGTTGGGTCCTCATATTCATATACACCAGTCCCAGGGGGAGGATTTACAATCTGCTTATCCAAGTTCTTGCCCTTAGCACTATTCCATGAACACATCAAAAGAGACTAATAAAACCCTAAAAAACAATTGTTACAAAGAGACTCATTTCTCCGTAAGAGAAGAAAACCTTACCGATTTTTGTCAAATTTCAGGCTTACTTCAACAATCAGATTCAAGTAGCAAACTACCCCGGTCTAGAAGTCGAGTTTTGAGTCAACTATTAGAAAAAGTACGTCCAAATATACAAGAACGTGAACGTAGTAAATCAGCTGGACAAACCGATAAACCAATAACAACAACACCAACAATCCAGAAACCATCATCAACTACACCACCAGCAACAACACCAAATTCATCATCAACAACAACAACTATACCGAAAAAATCATTCATTTCATCTAGTCAACAAATGAATTTAGATCGTTTAGAACAACATATTAAAGAGAAATTACATGATATGATGCGTCGTCGACAATCTAGCCAACAACAATTATCAACAAAATCCGATCCGGAAACAACAAATGAACGGAAATTATCGAAAGATGATCGTAAATTGAGTAAAACCGATTTGGAATCAATTCAAAAATTAGGAACAAAACAACGAATTATGTACAAGAAAATTGGTAAAAGTTGTGATAAAATCAATGCTACCACCAGTAAATCGGATAGTGAAATTAAACAACATTCAAAACATCGTGAACCAGACTATCAAAGAATATCAGATGCAACAAGTCAAAGTGTTAAAGCATTAGTCCATAAAGAAGTCCGTTCATCACCTAGTAGTCCAAAATGTAAAAATAAACCAAAAGTACCAACACAAAAACAAAAGAAACCCCAAAAAATCTATCCATACAGTGATGGTGAAGATAATGTTTTCTATTCTTTGAACGATTCAGCCGATTCAATAAGTACATCAAGTCGCCGGTCGAGTCTTGAAGGTGGTGGTGGTGGTGGCGGCGCCGGTGGTGGTGGTGGTACTAACGACAGCGGTGGCACACCCGATAAAACATTAGTTGTTGTTATCAATCGACGCAATAAAAATATATCAATGGCACAGAAACAACGTTCATGGGAAACTTTTCCACCGAAACATCGTCGTCATCATATGTGCCATAAATTATCAGCACCAAATCCGATGCCATTACGTAAAGCTGATAGTTTTGAAGGGCATGAGGAAGCTGTTAAAAGTATTGTTGCAGCTGTACAAGAGACTAGACGTAAACCAAAAAATAATAATTGAAATCAAGTGATTATTGATGGTTTTCTAATGTATTATGAAAATTATCAAAATATAATTAATTGTTATTACACGATTTAGGTTAAAATTTCACACACACGCACACGCTATCCATATATTACAATATTAAAGGTTAGGATTATATAACCTTAATTTTAATTGTATTCAACGATCGGAAAAGCGATTATTTCTAAAAAACAACACGATTAGATTGGGACTTTGAGTTTGTTAAAAATGACTCAAAGCCTATTACAGATCGATTTGTTTAAATTTGTAGACTTATAATCAGATTTTTATTTAATTATAAAATAATTAATCGAATGTTACTCAATTATAGACAATTGTTGTTAATTTTAGGCTAATTATTCGTAATTAATCGTAAATAAATAGGTCTATACGTTTATTTTTGTTTATTTTGCTCCCTTACCAGTGTTACGCTACTGTTTTCCGAACTTACTGTACTTTACTGCTATCTATACCACACAATAATGACAAATTATAGAAATCTGTAATTTCTAGTAGGGTAAATTTCAATGTAAATTCATGCAATTTTCAAATAAATCGCATTTTATGCATTAAATCGATTATAATTAGGGAGTAGGTGGAAATTTTGAGGAAATTGTTGGAAATTTGCCACTTTCGTTTATATTTATCGCCCTCTATTGACGGATTTGTGTATTGTTACCAGTCATTTGTTTGTGTGCGAGTAGAAGGGGAGAGTCAATGAAAATCTAGCCGTCCATGACGACATAATTTAGTTGATCGCTATGAAAACCAAGTGTTTGTTGTTGGATAAAATTTAACCCAAAATTGACAAAATAATAATAATAATAATACAATCCGCCTATTAAATAAATGTGTATTTTAATTTCATAACAATTACCCAATCGAATTCTTTAATATCAAATAGAAACAGTTGACAATCGAAGACGGCGACGGAACAAAACAAAAACTAAATACGAAAAAACAAATGAACATCATGTTTGTGTTACATACAATCAGTGGACTATTGTTAATATTTATTACATTTGTTTCAACTGAAACATCTGATTATTCAGGTGAGTTACTGTAATTATCGATAATTATCGAATTTTTCTTCAAATTTTCAATTAAATTTCATTTAACTAAGAGGGCTGTGGATGTGTGTTGTAAGGTGGGGGAGGTGTAGTCATATAAAATCTCACAGCCTACTTTTGTATCGATATCAAATAATCGATTTTATCATTAAAATTCAACAAAATAACCTAAAGTGGTGTAATTGTTTTTTTTTTCAATTAATTAACAATCAAATTAGGGTTGTTTATTGAATAAGGGGTGGTAAAATCTAACCCTTAGTTTATGATAAAAGACAGGTGCTCGATACATGTAATACACATGGACGGTGTAACACCACACCAACAACGACAAAATGGCGAAATACAGTCGACCAGACAGACAGGAAAAACAAGTTACACCTGGTTGGAGTTGGCGCCGTATAGATGGTCGACTGTCTTTTTTTTTTCGTTTTTTCAACATCACAGCCATCCTCGATTTTAAAACTTTTCTAATATCTATACTTTCTCTATTGGTTTATTTCAAATTTTTTTTCGATTATTTCGTTATCAATTTGTTTGATTATTGATTAGTGATAAAAGGGATGGGAGGGTATGGTGTGTATAATAATTGGGTGTATAGATTGTAATTTGTTTTATGTCATATAATTCCCTCAGGTAATGTGATTTGTTTCTGGTTTATTGGTTTTCTATTATTCCACAGGATATTCTGGATGTCTTCCTGTTTATTACAAAAAAAAAATTAGGTAAATCCTTTATTCTCCCAGTATTTATCGAGTGAAAAGTTGTGTTTTATTATTGGGGGAAACTGTGCGGTTGACAGTTTAAAACATTGACCCTTAAGGGATTTTAAGCCCATTTTACCTACCTATTTACCTACAAATTAATCGAATCGAATCTAAAGTGGTGAAATTTGTTTAACAATTCCCATTTTGCAATTTTCTCAAACAACAACAACAAAAAAGCTTTTAATAAGAAGTTTACTTACTGTTCCACTTAAAAAATAGTGTAAATCCTGTTTAAGCTGACTGTTGTTATTGGCTTAAATCTTAAATCAATGACAG